>JBBPOS010000604.1:0-15940 GCA_038091575.1 Leccinum subgranulosum
CAAGGAGTGGTTAGAAGAGCAGGAATTTGGGACTATAGTTTGGCCTGCACAGTCTCCTGACTTGAACCCCATAGAACATCTCTGGGGATGGCTGAAAAGAAGGCTTGCAGAGCATGAAAATCCTCCTAGAGGAATTCATGAGTTGTGGGAAAGAGTTCAGATGGAATGGGAGAAGATACCAGTTGAGGAGTGTCAAAAGTTAATTGAGAGCATGCCTAGAAGGGTTCAGGCAGTGCTTAGAGCAAAAGGAGGCTATACCAAGTACTAATAATATCCAAATACCCCTGTAAATTCAAAAGCTCAAAAACCCTTTCCGTGACATAGCTGTCTTAAAATGGTCATATCTCTACAGTGTGTGACCGAGATCACATGGCCCAGGGGGCAATTTTGTAGCCAAGAGTATGTTCTAGATATATCCCCACCAAAGCTAAGCAACATTCCCCCAGTGATTGGCAGTGCGCTGCGTGCACTACCATTGAGGTTAGTATGGAAAGGGTTTTTGAGGTCACTGTATGAAGAATTTCACAGATTGATGGGAATCACGGATACTTGGCGATGCTACAGAATATCTTGGCATGTGGATTACCAGATATCGAAAGAAACGAACTCTGAGACTTGACCAAATTACCTATGCTAAAAAAGTCATTGAACAATTCCAGCTAGAGAACTGTAAATATGCTCACACACCACTTCCTTCCAGTTATAATCCAAGTCCTAATGAGCAAAAAGAAGATTCCAAATGAAGATCTCAATATCAATTGGTGATCGGATCTCTTCTTGACATCATGCTTGGAACACGCCCAGATCTAGCTTATGCTGTAATCAAGATGTCACAATTTTCCGCAAATCCCTCTGAGGATCACCTCAATCGAGCACTTTATATTGTTTGATACCTTGCCTATACCAAAGACGTGTGTATCACGTACCATGGATTAGCAAGAGATGCAAGTTTCACTATATATTGTGATACTGATTGGGCTGGTGACCTTGAAACAAGACGATCTACAACTGGCTATTGTATCTTCCTCGCAGACACTATCATTTCCTGGTGTTCAAGACATCAGAAATTTGTTGTCATATCTTCCACAGAAGTGGAATACATTGCCATGACAGAATCTGCAAGACAATTAGTTTGGATTCACAATATTTTCAAAGAGATTGGTCATGAGATCAAACATCCTTTACCGCTAAACTGTGATAATCAAAGAGCTATGTTCTTAGCTGAAAGCCCTGCTCAAGAAGGACGTTCAAAACATATAGCAATCAAATATCACTATATTCATGAAGCGGTTCAAGAACATAAACAACTCGAATTGTTCTATATTCCTACACAAGACCAACGAGCAGACATCTTCACAAAGAATGTTACTTTTGATAAGTTTCGACTTGGTTGTTTATGCCTTGGTCTTATCAACTATCTACCCAATATCTAACCATTGTGATCATCATCTCAATGAAGAGGAGTGTTGAAACAATCATATTTGTTTAGTCATGTGATTGTTTAGTCAGCAGTCTAGAACTTACTTCTAGACTATTCTTTCATTTTCTATGATGACTCATACCATATTACTTTGCTTACTGATCAGCTTACTGATCATGACTCATATACTGTGTTTATGACTCACATATGACTCGGTAATTACACATCATGTATAGAGTCTTATATGCTATTGGCTAGAACTCTTACATAATGTTTTATCATATTCTATATACTATAACATGTACAAACAGTCATGTAGTATATAAGATGGACCTTCTGGTCCATTCAATCTAACACTTTTATAACTTGTTCTTCCTTACTCTCATCACAACTACTTTCAAATACTTTCAAGTTACTTCTCAAGCAAGCTACTCAATTTCCCTAGTAAGTTTCCTACTAGAGATTATTTCCCAATTCCTCTTGAAGTATTCTATCAGAACACATATCCCCTTGGCTGTGCACAAGGAAGTCGTAGAACTTCTTTAGTGCATAGAGCAAAATGGTCTCCATTACAGGAGCAAGGTGACTTCTTTTTTGATCAGGCTTCCTCTTGGGAGGAATTTAGTTGTAACCTTTGACACATATTGCACACACAATTTGAATTATCAATGTGATGGGTTACAGATACAGTGATTTCTGCATCTACTTGTACTCTATTTCCATCATTATTTCTGCCCATTCAACAGATCAACTGTTTTTCACAAGAGCGTACAGATTTGGGTTGTGAGTAATAAGCAAGAATGTCAAAAATTGGATCGACTTGCCTTATGATTGGAAGACTCCAGGTCAGGTCATCACAGTCTGCGTCGATGCCCGCTGTTTGGGCAATTTCATCATCAACTCCATATTCGGAGCCATAGACATCAACAATATCTTCCTCATTCCAGTTCTTGACTGGAGGTGCCATGATCTCCTTTCTGCGGGAGTGGTGTGATCTCTTTGTAGGACAAGGGGATTCTTCATTTTCATCAATGTCCATCAAAGTGGATGAAGTGGCAGTGGCAGCGGCAAACCGTGTGAAGAGTGTCTCAATCTTGTTGAGAGCAGGAGCAGGATGAAATGAGGACGGGATGTCGACAGCAAGGAGCTCTTTGAAGCCTGAGCTCAGCTTGTAGGCTCCCATGATACCAGGGACATTGTGTTTGTCCTTAAGAGCCTTGATGAGCTCAGCAGTGGTCTTGGTGCCAATATACTTGGCCTTCAAGGACTCGGATAGATGGACTAAAATGGTCCCAGTGATGGTGTCGTTGGCTTTGGTCCATTGGATCCAAAACTCATGTTCCTCCTTGGTGGAGGTGATGGTGAGAGCGGGAGGCGAGGAGACACCGAGTACCCAAGTGTGGCCAATGGCCTGAAGGTAGGGTGCAGATTGTCCTCCTAATTCCTTCATCTTCCAGAGAGCTGTCCGATCTAATTTCGATATAGCTGGTTCATAGGTTTCAAGAGTCTATTGTTTTGTATGTCAATGATAGGAGTAAGTGTCTCCAGAGTATGGTAGGATCTCTAGATGTTTCAAATGCTCAAAAAAAGTCTCCACAAAGTAATGTGGATCGGGCATGATATCATCATAGAGAAATCCTGTGTTGAGGACTATATCTGGGCTATCATGAGAACAATGAGGAAAAATCATATGATTTTGATCAATGGTACATGCTTCTAGAGCAGTAACTTGAGTATTGTAGTAATTCTCGATATAAGAAAACTCTATGAAACCTGGAACAGGAAATGAAAGAAGAAGATTCAAATGAAATAGAATGTCCAAAGCATGTATGAAGATCTCATCTTGCTCAGCCTTTTCAGTAAGACTTGCCTGATCTGAGTTGTCCAGTTTCTTGTCCAAGGCCTCTATACTGTATATTGCTGCAAGCTCAACATGATTGTCAGCTAAGGCAGCGGCCTTGATTTGTTATTATAAACAATGAGTGTGTCTAGCTGCAGGGGTTTGCAGCTGTGAGAAAACCTGACAATGAAGCAATCAAACTGTTGATTCCAATCAGCCTGAGTCATAGGATGATTAGGATGAGGATTATGGACAGTGAGATTAGGACGTAGCGAAGCCTCAAGAAGGTCGTTGTTGTTGCAGGAAACAAACTAGTGATTGTATTTGAAAATCTCAAAACCTTGATAATGAACAAACAAAGGAGCAGTCCAATCGTTGACCAAGGTGGGGAAAGCATATCCCGCACCCTCATAAGCAGAGCCTATGGTTTTATATAAACCAGTGTACTGCCAAGAATTGACGGTGTATGCTGCTCCAGTCTCAATCAAACTAATCTGTAAAGGAATAGCTCGTCGGCCCACCTCAGAGGGTGGAAGGTGCTTCAAAGTATGAAGCAGAACTGGAGGGAGCAGGGGATGGTCTGCTTGAATGAAGAGATCGAGTTTCTTGACCACAACCTCAGTATGATCCACAATCTGAATTGAAGGGACCATCTGTTCTGAAAGGAGAGGGGGTTCTGGGAATGTCTGGCTGATACGATGGTGGATTGCCTCGTCAAGCACGATAATGTTCCCTGCCTCTAGGGTTCTGTGAAGCCGAGCCATCGCAAAGCTGTTGCGATGATGAGGAGGTTCCATTGCATAACGAGCCTTGTTTCCTGTTGCACATTCCATAACAACAAAGGAGGGTAAATAGACAAACTGCGAGAGGAGTGGTGGAGCAATGTGGAGAAGGAGTAGTACCATGACAAAGTACAGAAGTATCTGCATGTCGAGGATGGTTCTGATTACAATATTTCCCTTGTTGAAGAGGATAGTTGCAAAATAGGCAAGGATGATGAAGGGGTTCAGGACAAGAGGCAGGAGCAGGAGTTGGTACAGGAGAAACCGAGGGAGGATGAGAGCTAGGAGCAGGAACAGGACTCACATAAGGAGGTGGTGGAGAAAGATTGAGGATTAAAGGTTCTTCTGGTCCTTCTCTAGGTAGAAAGTCGTCAACTATTCTATAGTTTATGGTAAGCTCATAGCGCAAGTCTGAGAAGGGAATCCCAGCAAAAAGCTCAAGATAAAAACAATCTGTATCAAGGATATGATCCAAGACAAGTCGTTCTCCTCTATGGTATTCCCAGAGGGCTTGGTCTCTGGTCCCAGTGGGCCGGGTATCTCTCATTAAGAGAAAATAGATGGATGCGACAGTCCCAATGATCTGGCTCAGAAATCCAGTTGTCCAATAGACTATTTGTCAAGGGGTAGGCATCGTGATATCAAAAAACTAAGAGAACAGTGGGAGATACTGACTGTATAGTCCTGAGGTAATGAACCAGATTGAAGGTAGTTGCAAGAGTAAAGACTTGAGCAAGTAGCTTGTGTGAGAATAAGATGGAAGAAGAGTAGAAGACTCATTATTATCCTAGAGCGATAGCTCCAGGTTTATATATGATACAGAGATGTTTGTATCTATGTATGTATTCTCCTATAAAAGGGAAATAGAGATAGAACTCTATAGAAGGTCATGGAAGGATGGCAAAGATATGAGTTATCCGCAGTAAGATACTGCTATTGTCCAATGGCATTAAAGCCTTATCTAAGTGATGAGTAATATGCATAGCATAAGTAAAGATAAGAGAGATAAGAGATAGTAAGTCATATCTGTGAGTCACAACAGTGATTCACGAATGAGTCAAGACTGAGTTACACTAGGTAACTAGTCAGTAATGTTAGTAAAACGCTACTAGGAATCATGGTATGGAAATGAAATGAATCCATGATTTTCAACAAAAGCAAGTTACAACGTCAATTGGCATTAGCTGCCAAAATAGCCTCCGAGATGGATGTCGCCATCATGGTCTCATTTGGCAAAGTTCATCACAACCTTCCCCCCAAAGACCATCTTCTTCAGTCCCTTCCAAAATCTCATTGTTTGCTCTTTACACCAACAGTCACCCCAGATGCTTATTCACTAGGCCCTGTTGTCCTCAAAGGCATAACTTGCCTTGAAATCAGGTCCGTCACTATTCACGTCTTTCTTTGAGGGACAGATGGTAAGTTCAATTTCAATGAGAGGGGTCTATGGTATGCTGAAGGGGTGAGTCAGTTACTATCACAATGAATTGCACACACTGATCTAGCACATCCATCTCTACAGTCGTTGTTTCCCAGTCTTCAAATGGACCAAGTAGATTGTATACTCAACACCGCCCTCCACTGTCTTGTCTATGGATTTCTCAAATGATGGAGGTGGCTAGTGCAAATGATGCCAAATGTTCCTCCCTTTGTGCTCACTCCAAGACAGCATTCTTCCCCACTGATTCAATGGTCCCTACTCATCCGGGACCTGCAAGATTCAATTTACGATATTGCCTACTTACATTACTGTTCATGGCGTGTGAAGGGAAAGAGGAAGCAGCAACCAGTGCAGTTAGAGCCTAGCCCTTCCAATAAGCATCTTTCTAAGGCCACCTCTAAGCCTCCTTCTACTGCCACTACAAAGCTTCCTGGCAAGAAACACCAGGTCCGAAAGAAGGGCTTATCCAGGAAATAATCTATCTATGTTGTAGTCATGTTCACATTGTATTCCTATATATGTAGCACACTTAGTTTCAGGAGAACCGGCTTGCTTTCTTACGTGAACAATATACTTTCACTGTCACTTATGAACCTCATTGCTTAATCCATTAATTATGTTATGTTGTCTGCTCCGACTCCTGAGTCACTCAGATCCAGCAAAGTGAACTTGAAAGAGTGGAATTGCCAGTAAGTAATTGCACAAAGACATTCTGCTCGGAGCCCATCATGGGCCATGTATGAGTACAGTACAACAATATGAGGGTGAGAGATGTTTGATGTGTGAACTTGGCAACTAACTAACATACATGTGGAGTCACTAGTAGATCGTACATGCATTCAATGCTGCTGCCGCCATCCATGCACCAAGTTACAAGGAGTTCCCAGCTTCAATAAGTGTATATTACTGTCTCGCTTGTAAGTTCCGCTCTGATGTTAAATGGCAAGTTGTTCCACACTTAAATAGAACCACTCAGGCTGGCAGAGCTCAGGCTTCGACTTCGAACCCCCAGAATAGCTTCCTGACTTCTAGTAGAGTCTAGCCTCTCATCCTCCCTCTTTTTTTTTGTTCAAGACATGCCTTCTCATTCCCAGAGCACTCTTACATGACTTCTGATGCTGACAATGCCCATACTGGCAGTGGCTCTAGTGTTGCCGTGGCTAGGCTGGACTGGGCTGGGCTTGGCCATCATCAGCTTATGGAAGCACTCGGTTACATATAACTCGGCTATCCCCATTCCCAGCTTGGCCCAGCACAGTTAACCTTTCTGGCTGATCATAGCTGTGCTGTCAGCTCAAACTGGCTCTGAGCCGATCTGAGCCGACTATAGTTGGCTACATGCTTGAGAGATTGAATGAAAGTATATACATAGCAGTACAAAAATATCAGTTTGATATTCTGACCAGCGTGCCTTGAACAACTAGTAAATTGATTGAGCAGAGCTCGTAGTGCTTGCCTAGTACCACTGCTAGCAAAACTAGTAAGTTGCGAGTCACGAATAACCTAGCATTGTCGTCTAGTTGTATGTGGCATAACTGATGTTACGACTGTCTCTGGAGTTCACACTATGTCTTTTCTCTCTCTCTTTTTGCTTCGCTTATTGCCTTTACTTTGTCTTCACTTTGTATCATAGATCTCAGGCAATTTTCCGTCTTGTTTCACATCGCCGATGATCCAACATTCTCCTCTCCGAGTTATCCCTATCTCTGTTTTTATCTTCTGACTCATGATGACGCCTTTGCTTCATCATCCATCTGTCATGTATGATTAATCCTCCGCAGCTTCTTACTCATCCTTATTGCAGATGACGCGTTCCTTCTTCGTGATTCCATCACGTTCCATCTCTTAGTACTTAAGGCCAGTCTTGTCGTTTGTAAACCCTAAGCTAGAGCTACTTGGAATATCACCTAGTTCTCAGCCAACCCTCGAGTCCCTTTGTCCCTCAGTCCCTTCGATCCTCTGCCCTCTTGGGTGTGTCCTTAGTTCTTAGTCCTTGAGTGACGCGACTCTTCATGAGTTCCTCCTCACAGTACACTTAGTATTAGGGTCTCGCCAAGCGTTACGCTTGCTCGGCCAATCCTTCATCTTAGCCTTCATCCTCCAAGTCTACATTCGACCCTATCTGGGCCAGCTGTAACAACTGGCATCTGTTAAGCAAGTTTGGAACTTCACTCCCTGCATGCACTGATGTCACGCAGTTTCTTGTATCTTTGGCTATCGGTCAGAACAAGTCAGACTCAAATAGGTTGGTTGCTTACATAGAGCTTTTGTTGTCATCAGCTTCATAGGACTTTGTTTGTGGCGCGACCACAGAGACCTGTGTTTCCCGTGCAAGAGATGTGGGTGATGCTGCAGGCAGGAGCAGTGTTTGGAGATAATCATAATTGGGTTTTTCCATGAAAGATAGACTGTGGACATAGGTGGAATGGCGATATTGCCAATGGAATGTCACTGTTGCATTTAGACCCAGTTGATTCCTTCATTTGCTGGATGTATGCATGTGACAGGTGTTGATCATCATGCTCCAGCCACTGGCATAGCAATGACCCAGAGTGAAGGAACAGGAGTGAATATGTGAGAGCTTCCAGATTATTGCAATGGCTGAGCTCTCATTTATGATGGCTGTAGAGAGATGCATAGGCTGGTGTACCAATGAACATGGTAGACTCTGCCATGTGAATGTAGATGCATAATTCTTGATGACGGTATTGCTTGGTGAGGCCAAAGTCGATAAGAAAGACCTGATCCTGAGATTTGCCCGTTTCCATGACAATGTTTGAAGGTTTGATGTCACAGTGGATGAAGATGAAGATCTGAGGAGCTAAAATTGCATAACTTAGTTAATTGATATTCTGGGATCATAAACGGGATGATATACTGATGACAATAGAGTAGTCACTGAATTTTTGTCCCATAGATCCCTTCACCTCATCAAATCCCTTGCCTGTGATTATTGGGCGCAGAAGTACAAAATACTTCTTCCGTTCTGAATTCAAGAGAACCCAGTGGAAAGATCCTTCGGCTGGTTTACCAAGACGAGCATCAAGCCACTCAAACAGCTTTGGGAGTAGGCAGCACAGCCACAAATCAATGTCATTCATGGACCATGACACAAGGAACTCAATGTTTTGTCCACCATCTTTGCTAACAAGCAGACTATGTTGATGGAGTTCTTTAAGCTCAGACTTCAGGGATACCTTGTAGATACTCAAGTTCCTAGCCTAGTTGCATAGTTAGAACTTTGGCCACATGTATGGTAATAAATGTAAGAATACATACTTTGGTGAGACCGTGTGGTGTCATCATCAGCCTTCTGACTTTGATGGCACATTTGAGTCCCTGACCTAGTAACCCCCGTGTGCGCGATCCATCCACATGGATGTCTGTGGATCTACTGCTGGTGCCCGGAGTCAGCCTAAGATGTCCTTGAGTCCTCCATTTGGCTGCCCGAGGAGGCATCTTGCGGAGGTCAGAAGCTGGGAGGTTGCCTGGGGGCGAGTGTGAGCATACTGATCCAGTATTGCTCGAACGACAGAAGCATCTGATGAAGATGGTGGGCATGAGAGAGCATACTGCTGGGTGGGATTAGCCTCTGAGTTGTGAGCAGGGCTACTAGGGCTATGGTGGTGGGGTTCCTTCCATCTACACGATTTGCAATGGTTTCCCTTGTGGCCACCACCTTGCACAAACCAGAGACACTGTGATGATAGTGGTGTGATGGAGTCTGCTGGCATGATTGGAGATGAGTAGGGTAGTAGGGTAGAAAGGAATGAAGAGAGCTATAGTGGCATCCCTCCGTTGTGACTATGATTTATATACTATAACTCGCCATCCTGGATCATACAAATGCATGTCATGACATCTACACCTTGCACCCACAAAATTGCATGTGGCCACCAGATGATGAATGACAATGTCACTTCATGTGCCTTCTTGCCGTGACCAACCGTAATCACTTTATGCTCGGGGTACAGGCCATCCACTCATTTTTCTTCTGCTACTCCGTAACCAGTAGGCATTTCACCTTGATTGCGTGCTTGTTGACAGGCAAGAAGAAAGGCCTGATAGGCCTCAATTGATTGAAAAGGACTGGCTATTGAGGGCACACTGGCAGCAGGATTTCAAATGTGACTAGTCAATCAAACAAGTCAGTTGCATATGATCTCCATATGCAACCATAGCCTGAATGAACCTTTGTTGGTCCACCATGATCTCCAGATCAGGGATAGGCTGATGTGGATGCTGCTCATGGCAGTTTACATATTTGCCATAAGAACCACATATCCTTTGAGATGTGTAAGTATAGTAGAATTAAGGGCACAAGAATATTACATACCAACAGTGATTGATTGTGTCCCTGCTTTGCCGAATGCTGATTCCAATCATTTTGGAATTGCTTGCAATCAATTTTTAGTTGATCAAGAAAAAGAAAAAGTAAATACCAGAGATGATGGGAACCATGTGGGTCCAACAAATGAAGATCTTCTAATTGAGTGAAAAATCCTTGCCAGCATTGTGCAAATTGTTTGCCTAGATCAACCCACAGTCGTTCAGTCTGAGTGTTTCTTGTGGACTGACCCCACAGAAATGATGACTGATTCAGTCCATGGTGTTGGATCAGAGAGTTTCATATGCTTGGACCACATACAGAAAAAGGTTGAGAACAGTTAATGTACGATTATCAGTGCTTGCTTGTAAGCCAACAATCTGTTGATGTAAATAGTAGACTCTGAGTCAGAAATTAGAGCAAGCAAAAAAACTTATGGTTTGACAATAGCCGTCTATCATGCCATGAATAACGATGCCCCACCATATCAGCTTGTGGTGACCATCAATGTGCCACACATAATTTGATCTTGGTGCTTCATATACATGGTGCTTTATTGCAGTTTGATGGCAAATCACATGGCTAAGAGGATCGATCCGTTGCATAGACATCTGAACATGTTCGCATTGGATGTTGAGCCCATGTCATTTGAATGAGCCAAATATGAACTGCGGGCCAGCGTTGGGACGTTCAAGCTTGTAGTGATGTATGAGGATGTCTATTTCTGTATCTGTTACTATGTCAGAAAACTGCTTTTCAAGGCTGTGGATCTGAAGGTGGCGGCGCAAAGTATTGCGGTGCATGCCAAGTGTGCATGCATGTATTTGTAATGATATGTGATGGCTGAATGATAGTGCATCTGCCAGCCATGCTTGATCAAATTTAAGAGAAGAATGGCCACGATCTGGCCCTGGCAGACACCTTTTCATGGGTGCAATGTGAACGAGTTCACCCATTGACTGATCTCTATTTCACCATGATTGTGAATGACTCGGAATCCGAGTCCTTTAATACAAATAAATTAGGATGTTACTTACCAGTTAGCTGCTGTTACAACTATCTCCTGAGTTCACTCTATGTCTTTTCTCTCTCTCTTTTTGCTTCGCTTATCGCCTCTACTTTGTCTTCACCTTGTATCATAAATCTCAGGTGATTTCTCATCTTCTTTTACATTGCCGATGATCTGATATTCCCCTCTCCGAGTTATCCCTATCTCTGTTCTTATCTTCTGACTCATGATGACATCGTTGCTTCATCAGCTATCTGTCATCATTCATTCTCTGACTCATGATGACGCCTTTGCTTCATCATCCATCTGTCATGTATGATTAATCCTCCGCAGCTTCTTACTCATTCATACTGCAGATGATGTGTCCCTTCCTCACGATTCCATCGCATTCCATCTCTTTAGTACTTAAGGACTATTTTGTCATTTATAAACCCCAAGCTAGAGCTACTTGGAATATCACCTAGTTCTCAGCCCACCTTCAAGTCCCTTCGATCCTCTGCCCTCTTGGGTGTGTCCTTAGTCCTTAGTCCTCGAGTGACGTAACTCTTCGTGAGCTCTTCCTCAATAAGTACACTTAGTCTTCGGGTCTCATCACTTCCTCAGGTTTGAGACCAAACCCAAATTCCTCAACCGAGCCACCGTCAATAGGGTCCTTTGCCAAGTAATGAGATGGGGTTCTCGTTTTATTCCTAAAGGATCTCCCCTAGTCGCTTGTCTTACCACCGCTACCAACCTAGCTATCAAAATGGAGAAATCCAAACCCAAGGCCACCCTTCCTCCAGAATACACCACTTTCTCGTCTGTCTTCTCCAAAAAAGCTTCCTCACACCTTCCATCCTCTTGTCCCTATGATCATGCCATAAACCTTGATGATACCTTTGTCCCTAAAATAGGAAAGGTATACCCCCTCTTACCTGACAAACAGAAGGCCACAGAAGGCTTCCTGGAAGAAAACCTTCATAGTGGAAAGATTCAACCCTCCAAATCCCACCAAGCCTCTTTGTTCTTCTTCATAAAGAAAAAGGATGGTAAACTTTGCCCCTGTCAAGACTATCGATACCTAAACTCCCATACCACTCGCAACGCCTACCCTCTTCCCCTCATCTCATACCTCATCAATAAACTCAAAGGAGCTAAGGTCTTCACCAAATTTGATGTTTGATGGGGCTACAACAACATCTGCATCAAGGACACAGATCAATGGAAGGGCGCCTTCATCACTCATAAAGGCCTCTTCGAATCTATGGTCATGTTCTTCAGCATGAATAATTACCCCTCTACTTTCCAGCAATTCATGAACGACTCCTTCCGTGATATGATTGCCGAAGGATGGCTCGTAATTTACATGGATGATCTCCTGATCTTCTCCCCTGACGACGCTACTCATTCCGAGCATACCAGACGCATCCTCCAACGGATGACAGAGTTGGACCTCCATCTTTGTCTTGAGAAGTGTAACTTTGCCACAGCCGAGGTAGAATACCTAGGGATGATCATCAAACCTGGAACTCTTGCCATGGATCCCGTCAAACTAGACGGAATTGCTTCCTAGCCTACCCCCACCACAGTCAAGACCGTCTGTTCCTTCCTAGGTTTTGCCAATTTCTACCATCGCTTCATTGATCACTACTCCGACATCACCCGCCCCCTCATTGACCTCACTAAGAAGGACAAACCATGGGACTGGTCTGCCGCTTGTCAATCATCTTTTGACCACCTCAAGCAATCTTTCTTTTCCAAACCAGTCCTCCATCTTCCCGATCTCTCCGCCCCATTTGCCATTGCCACCGATGCCTCTCGTGATGCTACTGGGGCAATTCTTCTCCAAACTGACTCCAATGGTGATTGGCACCCATTTTGATATCTCTCCCAATCCTTCATCCCTGCAGAATGCAACTATGACATCTATGATCAGGAACTCCTTGCAGTCATTCGGGCCCTCAAAGCCTAGCGTCAATACCTTCATGGTTCCCCTTTTCCTATCCAGGTTTTTATAGATCACAAGAACCTCACCTTCTTCCGTAGTCCCCAACATTTGAATCGTTGTCAAGCCCGTTGGCTTCTTGACCTCGCCAACTTTAATCTTAAGATTACCCATGTCCCTGGGTCTGCACTCGCCGGCCCGGATACCCTGTCTCGCCAACCAGATAAGCTTTCTGTCTCCCCTGACAATGAGGATGTCACCCTTCTTCCCCCCTCGTCCACAATGCTCTCCAAGCCCTCGATGGCACAATCCCCCCTGCCTTCTGCTCTCGCCTCTCCAACTGGCAGGTTGATGGTGGTCTCCTGACCTACCAAAACCATGTTTACATCCCTGATTTGGGTTCTCTTTGTCGCGACATTGTCGCTCGTTCCCATGACCACCTCTCCGCCGGTCACCCTGGCTATCTTACAGCCTGCCAGCTCGTCGCCGCTGAGTATTGGTGGCCAGGCCTTGTGCATTTCATTCATAAATACGTTGAGGGTTGTTCCCTTTGCCAGCAATGCACGGCAAAAACACCCACCTGACTGTCCCTCCCTCACTCCAATTAAATCCACCTCCTCTTGTCCCTTCCAGCAGATCTCCTGCAACCTCATCACCAACCTTCCCCCCTCTTCTGGATTTGACTCCTTGTTGGTTGTGGTCGACCAGGGGCTTACAAAGGGGGTGATTCTCTGTCCTACCAAGAAAACCATCACTGCTGAAGGGATAGCCACTCTTTTCTTCCACAAAGTCAACAAACACTTCGGCCTATACGACAAAATCATATCTGATTGAGGCCCACAGTTTGCCTCTTCTTTCACTAGAGAACTCAGGAAGGTCCTCGGATACAGCCTCTCCTTATCTACTGCATATCATCCTCAAACTGATGGAGAAACTGAATGCATCAACCAAGAGGTCAAGACCTACCTTCGGACCCTTTGTGGAGATAACCCCACCACATGGTCTGATCTGATCAGTCAAGCAGAGTTCACTCACAATCATTGCCCCCATTTTGTAACTGGGAAATCCCTCTTCTTCCTCATGATGGGATTCGAACCCCGTCCCCTCTCCACTGTCATCGCTGAAACCAATCTCCCTGTAATTGAATCACAACTCAAAACCCTCTCTGCTGCTCGAGACAAAGCCCTTGCTGCACACGAACTTGCTCGACAAGTCATGGCTGCTAGAAATGGCAGAAGCTTTGTTCCATTCTCCAAGGGAGACAAAGTTTGGCTCGAGGCTAAGAACCTCAAACGAGATCTCACCTCTAGAAAGTTTTCTCCAAAACGAGAAGGACCTTTTACCATCACTCAGGTCCTATCTCCCATCACCTATCAGCTATGCCTCCCCAAAACTTGGAGCATCCACAACATGTTCCACGCCTCTCTCTTATCGCCCTATCGCGAAAACCCCGTACATGGTCCAAACTTCCCTGCTCCACCACCTGATCTTATTGAAGGCAAAGAAGAATTTGAAATACAGCGGATCTTGCATCACAGGGGTCTCCTTAACAACCGTCTTTATCTGATCCGATGGAAAGGATACACAGCCAAAGAAGACACCTGGATCCCAGAACGAGAACTAAAACACACCAAAACAGTCCTCCTTACCTATAAGAAAGCCCATCCTATCGCATTCCCAAAAACAAACCCTTTATCTTAAACCAACACCGTCTCCTCACTATTTCTCGAAAATGTCTAGCTATGTTCCCTCTGATTCTATTTCTTCTGTATCTTCCGTTTCTCTTTCCCCACCTCCTTCTATTCATAGTTCTCCTTCTCCTACCAGTTCTTTGGCTTGAGGTTGTCTCCCTAGCCCTCTTAGTGGAAAACCTCTGGGTCCAAATAATCTCGAATCCCCTTTGTCTTCTTCTACCACCCAGGGTCTGGACAACGAACCCACTATCCCCTGGCATACCGACTCTTCTCCCCTCCCAGCTTACTCTAATGTGTATCATATACAGGCCATAGACGTTCCCCTCTATGCCAGTAAGCTAAGATCGGACGACACCTCCTCCGAAGCTTTGAATAAGCTTCATCTCTATCTACATGATGCTCACTACACCAAGGACATCTATGCCCATGCTGATGTCGACTCCCCTCTCCATTCCTTATATAACGCCTATATCCACACTTCCCGCTGTAGAGAGCACAGGCTCTCTGTAGTGATATAGGCCCCTAGGAGCTCGTTCCACAGCGTTCAAGTCCAGTCCGCTCCGTCCCATCCTTGGTCCGTGAGTACGGTAAGTTGGTCCGCCCATCGGACTAGCCGGAGTTCCACCGGACTACGTTCGTTCGCACTTACATTTCGCCGGTATCGTTCCGTTTGCACTTTCTACCTTATCTTTCGTCGTTTCCTACTTATCTCCGCTGATTATGTATCGTTCTTCTCTTGTTATCGCTCGTTTCTTAGATACTTTCTCAATTTGGACTATGTTTTGCTAGTTACTAAGCGCCTCGGCTAATGCCGGGCTCCCTTATATCCGCCTTCGGGCCGTTGAAAATATCATCTTTCGTCTCTCGTAACAGTCGTCCGATCACACTCGCGTAAAACTCGTCGTTCTCGTCTCTGTCGTCGTTGTGACCGTCGCCAACGACCCAGTCTGCTCCATCTCATTCCGTCTCGTTCTCGATTGGTCGTCGTGACTCGCCGACACCAAAACTTGTCTCGCACTCGTAGTTCTCGTCTCGTCTCGCCCTCGTTTCCCTCACTCTCGTCGCTCTCCGTCTCTCTCTCGTCCCGTCCCTCTTCATCCCGACTCGGTCCGACCATCGGTCCGCCCCTTTTCACTCTGTTCCATACCGGACCAACACCGGTACGTGTGTTTCTGGTCGTCGCTGACGCCGGACAGTCTCTCCCACTCCCTGCACACCCTCCAAGAGCCCCTTGGACGAACTACCTCGCATACCATGTCATCCCCTTCATCAGCAAACCAGCCTTTTTGACCTTCGCACCATCCAGATGTCCCAGCTCGTGACAGAATCCTCCAGTTTACCACAGCCACTCCAGCTCTCTCCAGCTCTCCCAGATATACAGCCACATTATGACATAGCCACTCACAGAGTTCCCCAGCTCTGCACAGCCACTCCAGCTCTTCCCAGCTCTTCCCAGCTCCCCCAGCTCCCCCCAGATACACAGCCACATAACTCATGACCAGG
>JBBPOS010000605.1:0-15848 GCA_038091575.1 Leccinum subgranulosum
TTCGTATTTTTTAACTTCCCCCCTTTTTTTTGCAACACTCTTTAAATCCCTGGTTTAAAAAATTTACTTTTTAAAAAAAAAAAAAAAAAAAAAAAAAGTTCACCCGCGGACGCGAACTTCGCGTTAGCAACCAAGCTTACAGGTGGGCAAATGGATCCTGACGCGTGCTTCTTTGCGTTGCCTGTGAACATTACACTCCACCCCGTGGGCACATACCAGTGCGTCGTCAGCAGAACGCCGATACGATTCCGTGAGACTACAGCCATGTGTGCGAATCCGCGTAATGTACCGCGAGAAGACGGTCAAGAAGATGCGATGCAACTTTAGAAAGATTTAACCATATCGTGCCAGTGATTGAATCATTGCGATTCCCACCCGAATGGCAAGTCCGACAGGTTTTTCGGTTGCTCATAACTCCCCGAGGCGCATGCCTCTTTGTGTATTGATTCCCCAAGTCCTTCACGGGACGTCAGGGTAACACACGCAGCTGGGCAAGCATGATGCGGAGTCCCTGTCAGATCACTGTTAAACACGGGCTCCATCGGACTTGCATTTGATGACACCTTGTTTTCGAACCCACGAGTAAAGTCTCAACAGGCACGGACGAAGCGGGCAATCCTCCAGCTCGGAGTCCAGGAACGATCCTCCCGCATTTTCCCATCCACACGTGCGAATGCTCCAAGCCTGGAATTTTTCAGGTTGATTCACGATGCGGCGCCACTGCGACACGGCGGCCGCAACCCCCCTCCAACAGTCTGGTACAGCCTCTGTCGCCGCCAGGACAGAAGATCATGGCTCTGCGCTGCGAAATGATGTTACAATTCAAGAAAACGGCGCCTTGGGCAATGAGGACTTTCCAGGACTTTTTCTTTCTGTGTCTCGTAAAAGACAAATTTAAACATCGAAGCAAGATAAGGAACATACGTTTTCGACGCAGACGCGCTTTCGGACCGAACCCACATGTATGGCCAGTGAGAAGTTATTCAGAACTCAGAACACAGAGATCAAGTGAATGCAAGCATTGTGATGCCAAGCGCATATCCGACAACTTGAATGACAACCGCGAACGCGAGGACGGCGCTGGAGGCAAGAATGCACGCAAAGTATCATCCGCCAACGCCTCGGCAGCTTGACCCTCCAGAACATGCGTAGTAGTATCACCACCGACAGAAAATCCGCTGCCAAGAAATAAAGTCTCTGTCAGCTTTGGCGTTTTACGAACCACCCGAGCCTGGCGCTCACACGTGAACTCGAGAAGCAACATTGGTGACTGCAAGTCAAATTCTGCGATTAAGGCCTCATGCCAAGATGGATCTGAAGCGCATCTCCAAACTTTCGCCCCGACGAGAACGGCCTATATATAAGATACCGCAGCAGGTCGTGAATAAGTAAGTAGATTGAGGCACTCGAGTTTCGTGGACAAAACGGGTGATAGAGAACAGTATGTTCAGATGCGTCAACGTGCTCTGTTGACGACATGTGATCACGTTATCAAGGAATAGGATATAGAAAAAGAGACCTTGCCTGACGACCGAAGTAAACCCAATAACATAGAACCCGAACTCGATATCTGACAATAAATTATCTATAAATTGTTCGTGGACGGCGTCCACTATCATGATAGGGTCAAAACAACAATACATGGCTCACGTGTCAGCATAAATGTCCATTACCCCACCAACGAAGCTAGGCAAGAGAGCAAGCTATGATTGCCCACGCATCCTCCCACCAGAATCGATGATTCTGAGACGAAAATATATTCGCCAGGTGGTGCAGATGACACCGAAAATTGAAACGCGGAACCGATCACCGGGGGTAGCCCAAATAAACGTCACGAGCAGCAAGTAGCCACTTCTAGCACCACACCTCGCACCAAAGTGACGAGGGATAAGGCATTTGACCCAAGAGATATCAGTGAGACGAAACTGGAGCGTCAGGCCAATCCCTTATGTGCTCTTTGTGGGATAATTGGCTCACCTGACGTTCGTGCACCATTAGATCGATTTCTCTTTCTAGGGATATCGTCGACAATTATTTTACCTCCATACGTGAACCCACGAGCGAGAATATTAATCCATGTGATTTGGCTCAAGGATGCTTTGACTTTTTTTTTTCAGCCACAGCCAATGTTCTGTTACCAGCGAAACGCAGCGTATGTGAACCTTACTCCTGGCGCCAGATCATTGAGTTACAATGGCTTCTCCAGTGCAAATGATTAATGCAGCAGACCAAGTTTGACGTCATGGAAAACAACTTTTACCTTTTATAGACCAAGGTTCGGGGTAAATTTCACTTTCTGGGATGTAAAGGCACACGGCAAGCCCTCGTCTTCAAGAACGGGAACGAGACCATGTTTCTGTAGTGCCTCGATCCGTTAGAACTGGTGCTCATCGACGCTCCGCTGCGGCAACCGGCAGGATTCAGCTCATAAAGCACTTTGTCCGACTGAGGTTGTGCTCGTTGGAGTCCCGGAGTCGTCCGACATGTAGCAGGGCGAAGACTCCCGGGCAAAACCACATGTGAGGAGAAAAAATAGCACGTTTATAGAGTTTGCTATGTACTGGCGTGCATTGGACGAAAAAAACGTCTTGCAGTGATGTGAGAGTCCGAACCGAACCTTGAATTCTCTTATTGTTTGGATTCAGTCTCATAGCATGAATAAAAGGAAGGAACAACCGTGTTCTTCCTGGTGGTGGTGGCGATTGTGGAAGTGCTAATAAGCGCGGAGAGTGAAAACGTGATCTTGATTCTAACAACGATGGGCAGAAACAGTACGTCCCGATCTCCTTCATCTATCCACGTTGCATCTTCATGTCCGTTCAGAATCTCATAAATCCACCATTCCACACAAACCCAGTGCGTATTCTTGAAAGTGCCACTGGGAGCCATATCCTGATGCCCACACCTTCATACCAGAGCTAAAGAAGGATCCAGGCGTCCCCAAACTCCCCGATCTCAAAGTTCGAAATGCAGAGAAACAGAAAGCACGGTCGGCAAGTAAAATACACCTTTCGTTTGATTGTCTCCTGATGCCACATTGTCTCTTTTAGCCGCCTGCACGCACAGATCCAGACGCGACCATGGCATCAGAACCTACCCTCTCCTCCCTTGCAATGCTAGCGTTCGCCGTCTACCAATCCGGCTCGTCTCCAGACGCTCTATCTCCCGCCCAGAAAACCACGGAGCAGGTACGCCGACACTATGTCCGTGCGCTACACAAGGTCATCGACGAAAGCGATATCATCATCCTCGTTCTCGACGCGCGAGATCCAGAAGGGTGCAGAAGTCGACTCGTCGAAGAGGAGGTCCGGAGGCGGGAGAGCGAGGGGAAGAGGCTCGTGTTCGTCCTCAACAAAATAGGTGTGCGCGCTCAGGTATTTTCGTTTTCGTCTCTCACCGATTTCCTTTAAGATCTCGTTCCGAGGGAGAACGCACAGAAATGGTTACAGTATCTTCGACATTACACTCCAGCACTTCCGTTCCGTTCGGCGCCGTCCAATCAACGATCGAACTTGTCGAGCGCGACGGCTCCAGCGCTTCTCAGGCTCTTGAAGGCTTACAAGCCGAGCGCAGCCCACAGTGTGACGGTCGGCGTGGTTGGGTTTCCGAATGTGGGTAAGAGCAGTCTGATCAACTCTCTCAAACGATCCAAGGTATGTTACTCCGCTTGTTGTTTGAACATTTATACTTCCAACGCGTCCTCAGGTGTGCGCAGTGGCAGCGCGACCTGGACATACCAAGGATCTACAAACGGTCCAACTCGAGCGCGGTATCAAGATAATCGACTCTCCGGGCGTCGTATTTGACGAAGACGAGGACGACCCTGCGATCAGTCAACGTCAAAAGGGTAGCATACTGCTCCGTAACGTGGTCAAGGTCGAGGACATTGAAGATCCGATAGCTGTTGGTGAGTCGGTTCTTTCTAGTTCTTCTATTTGACAATCACTTCTCATTCCCTTTCCAGTCGAAGAAATCCTATTGCGAACTGACCACGATACAATACAAAAGATATATGGGCTCCCAAAGTTCTCGAACACGATCGAGTTTCTGACCATGTTGGCGCTGAGCAGCGGTAAACTTCTCAAGGTCACATTTCTCCGTCTTTGAGGTGCGTGATGTTGACGTGCAGCATTTTCCATTTACAGGGCGGCACCCCGGACATCCTGTCGTCCGCACGACAAGTGCTCACGGACTGGAACCACCAAAAGATCCCTTACTTTTCGATCCCGCCCGCGATCCATCCTTCGATGATACCCTCTACGATTCCGAACAGCGGATCTACGACCGGTATCGCCGCCGTCGTGGCACCCGGCGCCGAGACGGTCGGGCAGGCGCAGATCCTGACAGAGTTCTCCAAGCCGTTCGAGCTTGCAGGCTTGTTCGGCGTTGCGGACGCGGGCGCTTTCGACGGGAATATGTCAACGGAGGGGGAGGGGGCAGAGGACGCGCCGATGGCGGACGCCACGTCGGAGGGTCAGGAGGCGGAAGCGGAGATGGTGACGGACGAGATGCCGGTGAGGATACCGGTTAAACGGTCGCGTTCACCCGGACTCAGTTCCGTGGATGGGAGGCAGCGTCTGGCTAGTATGACCGGTGGGTCGTCAGACCCGGCGTTCGCACGGACTCCGAAGAGGTTCCGGAGGGCCAAGGACCTGTCGGCCTACGAGGCAGCGGCTGCTGAAAGCCATCATCACCACCCGCTGCGGCAGCGGGCGCTGAAAAAGGACGCGAAGCGGGCGAGGCGGGCCGCGACGAGGATGTTGAAGCGGTCGCAGAATAGTGTGGAGGTGGAGGTGGAGGCGGATGGATTGCAGAATACGTTTATGGCGGGGATGGAGCGTTAGAGTTGGAGCATCGGGCCGACGTTTCCTATCGGGCTTGTATTGTCAACCGGCCGCCTAGTGCACGAAGTAAGGAATCAATACTGTTATCAATATATGTACATGCTGAATATCCATCATTAGCTCGCGATACATGTCAGCGTTAAGTAATAAAAAGATTGTCCAAACACCCAGTGGTCCAGGGAAAGCGTGAGCAAAATGCTTTCCCCAAGCGAGTTTCTCTTCCACCTCCGAGTCATCCCCGCCCACTCCTCCCACTATGCGATCTGCGCATCGTCGCTCCAAGCATCGCGCGCATGCCATGTGCACTCAGATGGCTGTCGTCACCGTCGCCTTTTCCGCCACCAATCGCGTTGGCGTGCGCTGATGACGACTCCACGATTAACGCCTGCTTGCGCGATTCAGGTCCGACAGTGGCTGTGTTGAGCACTTTGACGAAGCCTCTGTAGTGACGGAACGGGCGTTGATACAGTGTTTCGATCGTTTTCGACATCGTTGTGATCATGATCGAGTCACGTGGGAAGGGAAGGGGTGGGATGGTGGTGAAACGGACAGTGTGAGCGGAACATCATGGAGGTAAGACGGCCTCGGCTCACCTCTGCGTCGCATCTACATACTGCTCTCTGTCGAATCTACTCTCGGTCTTGACCGAAATGCCGGCGCGGGAGATGGTGATGCCCTTGTTTTCGAGTCTGTCGAGGGAACGACAAAAGAAAAAGGCAGTCCAGGAATGGGCATACGCGCGGATGGAAGTAGGCAGACGCGTCCACAGCACAACAGAACCTGAGTCCAGGTGGCATAAGGAAGAGAAAAACTGGAGACTTACGAGGCTTTCGTGGATTGGACATGCGTAGAGATAGATCTAGCAGCGTAGATTACACCGAGGATGATGCCAACAAAGACGATCGTGGTCTACAGTGGTGTTGTCCAACTTATATCCGCCCGATGTACGAGGTCAAAAGAACGTACCATGACGAGCGAAAAGACGTCAATCCTTATCCGGTGATTGATGGCATCACGAACTTTTAGAATATCACAAGGGAAACTGAGACGTACCATGAAGCCATGATAAGGGAAGATCCAAAGGTAGTCAGTGCGATTGTTGTTAGTCGTTCTCAGAGACTGGTCGGTAAGGGAAAAAGAAAGTAAGAGCCGGCATCGGTTATATTGTAATGATGGAGCAATTAAGTAAGCACAGCCACGAAACCCACCATAAGGGTTAGGGTCTGATGATGTCAAGTACATACTGCCTTTTTACAACCCCCGTGCCCGTTGAACTGCGGAGAGGACCTGTGCGTGCACGTCCTTCCCCGCAGCGATGACACCGTAGTTTTCCCCCAACGTCCTCCCAAGCCCAAAATCGAGAGGCTCGCCTCGTGAATCCGTGATGACACCGCCCGATTCCTGAACGAGCAGAGTCCCGGAGGCGTGGTCCTACGCGACGTCTGTCAATATGCGACTGCGGAAATACGAAGACACGACTCACCCAGATCTTCTCCTGGTACCCGGTGCCAGTGGGCATCCGGAGATAAACACCGCCGTCGCCTCTGACCAGGCAGCCGTACTTGGCTTGACTGTCCATTTGTGTCGGAGCGCGAGTGATGTTCAATAGCTGAGACAATCTGTCGTTGAACGCGAGGTCCGCGTGTCCCGATTCCACCGATTCCAAAAGGTTGAGCTCCCCAGGTACAACAGGAGGGATCGTCAACGACACAGCGTGATCACCCGAAAGTGTCGTCTACGTGCCTACGTGAGACGCCGTAGGGAAGCTCAACGTCAGCTGACTCACCTGTTCGGCACCCTGGCCTTTGACAGCGACGAAGACACAGCCCCTGGGACCATCGGGCTCGGCGGCCTTAACTGGCAGATTCGGGCAACCGAGGACACCAAGGACGACCTCGCCATCTACGATCAACGCCAGACAGACTGCATACTGTCCGCCGCGCAAGAACCCCTTTGTACCATCGATGGGATCGAGGGTCCACCGGCCTGAGAGCGACACGTCAAACAATGCTTACGCGAATGCAGTGACCGACGCACGTCCGACGCGACCTCCTTGATCGTTCCCATGGTCGATCGCATCCAAGATTTGCTCAGACGTGCGTGCCTGGCCGGGACCGAACCCCCACTCTGCGGACTCGCCTGCCGCTAAACCGGCTGTAAGTGCTTCGTTGGCGAGCGCAACGATGCGGTTCCGGAGCTCATCGGCGCCCTCTTGGCGTAGTTCTGCTGCGTCTTCTTCGCCTACGATCGGGTCGGCTGGAAAGGCGCGGCCAAGAATGGTGTTGACGACGGCTTGGGCAGAGTAGTCGCCAACTCGATGGACGTCAGATGAGCCATAAGATCGACGGGCACAGCCTGCTCACCTGTCACGGGTGACTTGTTCCCCTTCGTGAGCGTCTCGTTCTGGACGAGCTTGTTGAAGACGGAGGAGGTCAGTGCGCATGCGCGCCGGACGGCGACCAGCGCGACTTGTTTCTCTCTTGCATATGGCAAGGACATGGTACTGGAGAGTCGTGAGCGTACTAGAAAGAGAAATGTCAAGGTTTTGTGTACATGTCGAAACATGGACAGAACGTCCCGGAAGCGGATGTCGGAATTGCATTTCGTGACCGTGACAGCCGTGGTGAGCTGGATGACGTCACACTTGGTTTGCTCGGACCGAAATGGATCGAACTTGAACTTGAACTTGAATGCTTTCCTGACCCCTCTCCGATAGTTATGCGTCTCCAGGTTGATTCCCGTCGCTATCTCTCGTCTCCAGTCGACTCCGACTTCCTGGGCTTGTTATTCGGAATCTCACCCAGCTCGTGCCATGTGATGAAACTCTTTCGCTCTGGCTCTGCACTGGCATATAATTCCTACATCTCGGAACCATACGCATCGGATCAAAGTCGTCAATTTCAACGATGGCAGGGTTATGCGATCGGTGACAGGAGCTATCTGGGATCATTGTGTTCTCATGAAATCCGGTCCGGGATGGGCCCCTCCTTGATATGGCACAACTTGAGGGTACGCTCCTTTGTGTTCATAATGGTATGATACTACGCGGGCACCTCCGGTGTCTGTACACCACCTTTCATTTTCATTTTCTTGTCAGAGCGGCGAGTTTTGACCCAGATTGACCGTAATAAGATTGGCTTGCCAAATGATTTGGCTAGTTTAGAACAAGCTTTGCGCCGTTATGTAGATGAACGGGCGAGCCACCTGAATGCATGCCGGAAAGCGATTCACGATCAGGAAAATACTATCGAAACATTGCTGGGTTCACTAACACCATTGTATACAACACTGCAAAAACGAGTTCATACCGCTCCGAGCCAAACAAACCTCGAACAGGAAGCAACTTGCAGTTTATTCTCACCCCTTCTTGACGTCAGTACGACTCCACAGATCGATTTCAATCGTACTGACCATCGTTGTAGTATTGGGCGTACTGGCCCGTTTCCTCTTCTTTGCGGAGAACGAGACTCGCGGGACTTGCTCGTGCAGAGCTCGCGATGAAGAATGGCAAGAGCAGCGCGAGATAAAAGCCGAACGCTTTAAGGTACATGTCTTGTACTATCAATATGCGCTCGGCGCTGTTCAGAGTTCTAATGATGTCAGTGAGCTGGATTTTATATTCGATGCTCATCACTCCTATGGATATCTCTCTCGTGTAATTGTGTAATTGTTTATCTGACCCGTTTTCGTCGTAGCTCCTTGAAGGAAGCAAGAGTGTTCTCTTTCTCTTGGAAACTCCGACCTCCCGGAAGTCATGCAAACTTTTACGGACGGACGCTCAATGAGGGTTTTTGAAAAAATCAATCGATGTCCTATTGTAGAGTGCGAACACTTCATGGGCCTGCCCCCTGCAACTCCGCTTGTGCGAATGCCTCGGACCCCATTCGTCCACCTTCCCGCCGGCCTTTTTAGACGCCGCAAGCCTCTGTGCCACGGTGTTATTCTGATACCTTATGATCAGGGGAGATTCAGTGCGGTGATGACTTGAAGTACAGGTACTTGGGCTCCAAAACCTGTCGTACGTGAGGGAGTAATAGAGTGCGCGCGAATGAATGGAAGGAGGCGTAACAAACTGAGGCTGAGGAAGAAAGAGTCTTGATAGTATGTTTGAGGTGTTCGCTTGTTGCTGCGAGCGGACTGGTGGACAGCAGTAAATCTTCGTCTCGGTCTACACCTCGACACTACCGCAGCGGTAAAATATCAACCCGAGGATGGCGGTGACATGCTTCAAGTCGATAGTTACTATCATCTTCATTGTCTAGTCCGAGAATCCAACTTTTCTGTTATCACGCAGTGATGTCCTTTTTTGACCACACTAGGATTTACTGAGGAAGTACCTCCGATAGGATTATTACATTCCTTTCGATCTATCGTTTAACAGCCAGCTTCGTCCGCACCTTGGTTGCGAAAATGAAGGCAGAATTTTCACCATAGTTCAGTGCACTAAGAAAAGCCGACGTCGTCAGTCCAACCAAGACCCGGACCCAACCGATCATCTGCGTCATCGTCCATACCCCACGAGGCTTCTTCCTTGCCTTTAACGGCCTGAAGGGGCGAGTCAGTATCGGAATACGACGGGTCAAGATAGAAATGGACAATAAAAATTACAACAGTAATTGGGTCAGAAAGCACGTCACGACGTTGGCATCGGAAAGATAGAGTCGGTACCTTGGTCAAATACTCCTTGCTCCTCGCCATCTCCTTCTCTAGAACGGTCAACAACGCGGCTTGTTCCTGAACCTGTGCAAGCACGCTATCCACGTCTCCTTTATCAAACGTGACGGGTGGATCGAAGAAAGAGACGGTTCCGTCCGCTGATAGTCGTGCGGATATTTCCGATGACGCAATCTGCACCACGTTTTTGTCCTTCTGGGTAAGGCTACTGCGATGAAAAACGCTCACCATATCAAGAATTAAAACTCGGACTTCGTCTACGTTCTCAATTCCGATAGCATGGGCAATTTCACTCAAGTGGAGCGTGAGATATGTCGCCGTCAGCTTCTTGATCGACCACCTGGGCGCGCGTTCCAGCGCCTGAAGTGCCAAACCAAGGTTCTTTTCCTGTCTCGAGCCGAATCAATGCTCAACTCAGGAGTACGGCATGAGTACGGACAGCGACAAAAACCTGGTCCCCTTCCACGATGCAACGCAGTTGAGCCCTGTGATCCGGGTAAGCATTCACAAATGCCGAATATGGTGTGCCCTTGAGAAGCCGAGGTAGCACTGGGTGAATATACTTTGGCGGTGGCGTGGTCTGTCACATGTCGTCAGCGGGAATTCATAGCTGTTGGAGTAGGTCTACCTTGCCCTCGTGAATTAGCTGTACGAGAACCAGCTTCTTGAGGGCTTCCATCTGAATGGCCGCGGCAGCCGAACCTGGACTACATGCACATATCTCGAAGAATTCCTCGGCTTTAGCCCAGTGTTTGAGCGCAGCGCACACCATCCCCCCTGCATAATGATACACCAGGTTGTCATTGTAATGCAAGTCCGGACTTGACGTATCTATTGTCGTAATTTTCTGTGCAAGAACAGGGAGAGCGGCGGTAAAATGTCGAGTCGACACACATGTCTGTCAAGGCCAGTTTTAGATAAGAATCTAGTACAGCTGATGACGCTTACCTTGAGAAAAATGGGATGAATGGTTGTGAGGTGGAAGGGAGATGGTGCGTAACGAGTCAGTAAATCGAACAAGGGTTGAATAGCGAACGAAAGCTGTGCATTTCGAACTTCAAAGTTGGGATTTACTCCGAATTGAACGATGCTTACATCCCCCGCTTCTTCTGCGAGCAACTGTATTCCATTTGCAAGGAGCGTGACTGAAACAGGATGAGGCATCCACCACA
Source organism: Leccinum subgranulosum (assembly GCA_038091575.1). Lineage (NCBI taxonomy): Eukaryota > Fungi > Basidiomycota > Agaricomycetes > Boletales > Boletaceae > Leccinum > Leccinum subgranulosum. The sequence continues at coordinate 10,691 of JBBPOS010000605.1, forward strand.
TTCCAAAAAGAAAACTAACTATTCCTCACCTTTTTCCGGAACATATCGAGCTTGCTCCGGGACAAATGTTCGGCAAAAGGCAGTCACATAGTCCAACGAAATATTTGGTGTTCCAGTCGCATGAAACCGCGCAGCTCTAACATTTATGCATAATGGCTGAATCGTGAAACGTAACAGGTTCGACGCGATGGACGCGGCTCACAGGAGATACAAGATACCCAGCGTGTTCGTCTGGATATCCAACACGCTCAACGGGTCCTGTCCGTCCGGCAACAAACTGGCAAGAATTACGTCTCGAACCTCCTTGGGTGCAAACGATCTGAGATGTTGGTTTAACTGTGATGGTGAGACGACGGTCGTGATGGCCGCGATGACGTTGACAAGTGAGATATTATGTTCGGTTGAGCCGGGTGGAGTTGGCAATTGGAATTGCGATTGAACCGGAGATGGTTGTTGTATGTTCGGTTCAGGTTGGGAGACAGGTTGTTGCGTTGGTGTTGGAGCGTTCGGTTGACTCATGGTGGCCAGTTTGGTGAGTTGGGCCCAGGTTGATGATTATGGTGTGGCACACGATGGAAAGTCACTGTAAGCAGTATCGACGCTGTTAGATCGTTCTATATGGCATGTAAGTGACCACTCACAGTCAACGTAGATCGCGTTGCGCGTGCGATGAAATCTGCTAGCAAGTTCAAGCTCAAGCCAGGGGGCGGTGCATTAAGATTACGTAATGGACACGTCTAGGGTCCAAGGGCTTCCAATTTCACCACAAAGCGCACGACCAAGTGTCCTGAAGGCACATACACAAAGTCAAAGATGATTGGCCCTCTGACCCAATGCAAACGCGTGGACGATGGAAAGGGGCGCCGCCGTGTGCCCTGCGGAACCTCCTTCGCATAGTGCACGTTCGCCCCTGTGGTAATGTCCCGCTGACGTCTGGACTAGCCCTCAGGCCTACCGGCAAGCAATAGTAGCGGGGTGCCTCGACTGGCGGGCCCAAATCTATGCCAGTGTACCTTCGTTGGTCAGTGACCTCACAAGAAATTTCCCTCTATGATTAATGACAGCAGACTGCTGGACCTGAAACGGGCCAAAACTTGGTCGTTTGAACCATGACTATAAAATTACATACAAAGGAATGCGCTGGAGTGTATAGTCTATATATATTTTTTGTCTGCGATCTGAAAGAACAACAGTCGAGAGTACCACGCCGTGAAAATTCATTCCTTCCTGTGCTTCTGATAGTAATGGATGAGGCCGGTCGTCTATTACATACCCAGTGAGCACCACCTCAGTGAGATTATTATGCATGTATGGTACTCACCGAGCTATCGTGGCCATTGACATCCGAAGGTTTATCGAGCTGAGAGAGAATGTTCTTCGCAAGCACCTTCCCAAGTTCGACTCCCATTTGGTCTGTAATTCACACATTCAGGACAATGCGATGATAGTGGATGTACCTCGAACGCACCAAAGGAGTTAATGCCCCAGATGACTCCTTGCGTGAAGATTTTGTGCTCATACAGAGCAATAAGAGCACCGAGTGTCCTGGGAGTCAACAGAGGGAACATGATGCTGTTACTCGGACGGTTCCCTTCGAAAACCTTGCTCTTCACAAGCGCTTCGCTTGCGCCACTCCCGAGTTCCTTGCGGACTTGCTCTTCAGTCTTGCCGAATGCCAATGCTTCGGGTTGCGCGAAGAAGTTGGAGAGTAGAATGCGGTGGTGCTTCGAGTTAGCGATAGGGTTGTGAGTGGTGGCCGGGGCGATGAAATCGGCAGGGATTAACTTTGTTCCCTGGTGGACGAGCTGGTAGAACGAATGTTGGCCATTGGTCCCAGCCGCACCCCAGATGATCGGCTGAGGAATTGGCACGTCAGTGAATAAATGATTCCATCCATCATCAGACCTACGCCAGTCTGATAATCAACCCGTTGACCACCCTTGGTAACGAATTTTCCATTCGACTCCATGTCCCCCTGCTGGAAGTAGTCTGCGAATTTATGGAGGTATTGGTCGTATGGCAAAAGAGCGTGAGTCTGAGAGCCATAGAAGTCATTGTACCAGACTCCGATGACAGCGAGCAGGACAGGCAGATTGCTCTCCAAGGGAGCCTCTTTGAAGTGCTTGTCCATACCATGAGCGCCCTTCAAAATGGACTCGAAGTTATCATAGCCAATGTACAGAGCGATCGAGAGGCCAATGGCACTCCACAAGCTGTAACGACCACCAACCCAGTCCCAGAACTGGAACATGTTCGCAGTATCGATACCGAAGGCCTGAACGGCTTTGGTGTTCGTGGAGAGAGCCACAAAGTGCTTGGCGACGTGAGCCTTGTCCTTGGCGAAGGACAAGAACCAGTCCCTCGCGGACTCGGCATTTGTGATAGTCTCCTGCGTAGTGAATGTTTTGCTAGCAATGATGAACAGGGTACGTTCCGGGTCGCAGAGTCTGAGGGTTTCGGCTATGTGGGTTCCGTCAATGTTGGAAACGAAGTGGGGGGTGAGGTCTCGTTTCGCATAGTGCTTGAGTGCCTCGGTTACCATGACAGGACCCAGATCGGAACCACCAATACCAATGTTGACAATGGTGTTGATGGTTTTGCCCGTATAACCCTTCCAGGAACCACTACGGACGGCCTCGGAAAACTCCTTGATATGGGCGAGCACACCCGCAACTTCATCGACACCGCTCTCCTGAATCTGGAAGTCGTTGAAGTTCCGCAGGGCAACATGAAGGACAGCGCGGTCCTCAGAGGTGTTGATGTGCTCTCCGGCAAACATCTTATCGCGGTAGGTCTCGACCTGAGCCTCCCGCGCGAGAGATAGGAGCGTGTCTAGGATCGGCTGTGTGATCAAGTTCTTGGAGTAGTCAAGAAAAAAGGTGGTGTTGGAATCAGTAGAATCCACATATTCCTTTGAGAATTTGGAGAAGCGATTGGGATCCTGGGCGAACAGGTCAGACAAGATGAGCCTGGTGTGCTCATTGTCGTAGGTTTTCTGGAGCTTCTGCCAGCTGGCGTACTCTGACTCGCCAGCATTGAGTGTGGAAAATGAAGCAATATTTTACACGCACCAGTAGCAAGATTTCCGCTCATGGTGTCTGGTGGGTGTTGAATGTGAGGAGGCATAGGGCTATCGCCGATTCGCTTTATAAGTACGTTCCGGCGTCCCGGCCATCCGTGGGAACTCCTTCTTTCCGCTGGCCCAATGGGATCAAATTGCTCACAGACTGCCCAGGATGAGAGAATACTGTCCCATTTCATGCATCATTTCCGTGAAGGCTGCGGCCGTGTTGCCATGAGTTGGCGTGGAAGTGTGTGCTAGTTTACACCGCTGACACGGTCAGCAATGCGTTCCGTCCATCTTTCACTCTTCCGACACGGTCCCGCTGAGAATGTCGGTTCTCAGCCCTTCGATACAAGCCAAAAATGATAGCTTTATTACGGTAAGACCTCTTTTTCTTCTTTCAAAAAGGGACGGCGTCAGGAGAGAAAACAACTCACGAACGAATTCGAGAGATACTCGAGCATTCGCAACCGGTGCCAATCGGAGTGCTACTAGTTGCGGAAAATCTCACCGCCCACGATAGCGTTCGGTGGGTATATGTCTATGATAGCCTGACAAGTCGCTAGTGATCCACCTTTTGGAAACCGCAACCAACCATTCGTTGACTATGGGTTGCCTCTGGTCACTACAGGCCTATAAGAACTCTGCCGTTGGGTTAGCCGCAGCGTAGAACCATTCTCAACCAATTCCGATGCATTTAAATGCCCCAGGCGATTCCATGTTGGACCACAGCAGAACTCAAAGCCAGTCGGTCCTTGTGGGATCAAGCACAAAGTATAGGTTCGGACTGTTGATCGATCGTCATTCGAGGCTGGGAAGGACTCACTGGGTCACCACCATCACGTCACTCTCACTTATCCTGAAGGGCCAGATCAACACCACATCACTGTGAAGATCTAAGTTGATCAAATTCATTTCTGTCGCCTTCACCTTTCTCCGTGATTTCAATGATTAAAAACATGTTTCGCGGTTTTGGAGGGTCATCAATCATTTTGCTAACTTTTTTTCTTCCAGAATGCTTGCGGAATCTCATCGACTGACGTCACATCGGTTTTGATAGTTTGCAATCCCAAGGTCTATGAATTATCAGCTGGAACTCCTCCGGTCATGATGTAGGCTGAACTGTGCGTTTAATGCCTGGTATCAGAGCAAGCGGGCTGTGCAATTCACTCAAGAGTAAACGACTGTCATTACTGGCCACGATAATCCAGTTTAGCGCAGATGATGCATCGCTCCTCCTGCTGTTGCTTGGTTCGTGGTACATCATCCCGTTCACCCTCGCGGCGTCAGCGCAGGATGATGCATCACCCCGCTCGCACCTTGATCCTCGCGCCATTATTTGCCTCCGCTAATATTAATAGTAGTTAGCAAGATCAGTGCACAATGTGTGGACGTACGATCCGCCGACTTCGTATACAATGTAAGGAGGAAAAGGCCGCCTGACAGGAACCCGACACATTATAGGCGCAGTATATTGGTTGAACGATGTAAAATTTGCATTCTGAATGTGATCGATGCGAACTAAGTATCGTTAAGTAATTCATTCTGCTACTGAGATTCAAGATTCGAGAGCTGTCGGCTCTCAAGGCTCGTAAATCTATTCTGCGACATATGTTGTTTCCCGTGCCGGTTACATAGCATTCTACTCAGATATCGATGAATCAGACCAACAATCATTAATCAACGTTCAACCTGCCTGTCCGCTGGCATGAGCGCGGCGAGTTAAACAGTATCACATATATCTAGATCATTGGGCGGGGCGTAGAACCAAGCACACGGACACAAATAGAAGAAGCTGTATGTTTCCTAATGGTTCTTTCTCTCTTCTGTTGTTCGCCTTGAAGTCCGAAACGACGAAATGGGAATTAAGGGATAACTTGAAGTACAAAACAAGGACCTGCGTCATTGAATGGGGAAAACGAGTCGTGAACCTCAAGCTTGTGGGTGGGAAGGAGGTAGTCGCACAACATCACAATGTCATGAAAGCAGAAAATCTCTGGGCGCTCATACCGTCGCTGCACGCTGCTCCCGAAGTTCCTCAGCAAGTACGGCATCCGGGTCGCGTCCTGCCACTTCGGGAAGGAGAAGCGTGAA
>JBBPOS010000606.1:0-15768 GCA_038091575.1 Leccinum subgranulosum
CCCACCTCAAAGGGTGGAAGGTGCCTCAAAGTATGAAGCGGAACTGGAGGAAGGAGGGGATGGTCTGTCTGAATGAAGGGATCAAGTTCCTCGACCACGACTTCGGCGGGACCCACGATCCGAGTTGAAGGGACCATCTCTTCTGAAAGAAGAGGGGGTTCTGGGAACATCTGGCTGGTGTGACAGTGGATGGATTCGTTGAGCACCACAACGTCCCCTGCATCTAGGGGTCTGTGAAGTCAAGCCATTGCAAAGCTGTTGCGATGATGAGGAGGTTCCATTGCGCGACAAGCCTTGTTGCCTGTTGTGCAAGCCATGACAACGGAGGAGGGTAAATGGATGAGAGGAGATAGGAGTGGTATGTTGTGGAGAAGGAGTAGTTCCTCGACGAATGACAGTGGTGTCTACGTGATGAGGATGGTTCTGATTACAAGATTCCCCTTCTAGAAGAGGATGGTTGCAAAGTGGACAAGGAAGCAAGTAGGGGACAATAGGAGGAGTAGGAGTTGGTATGGGAGAAACCGAGGGAGGACGAGAGCTAGGAGCTGGAGGAGAACCCACATAAGGAGGTGGTGGAGGAAGATTAACCGATAGAGGTTCTTCAGGTCCTTCTCTAGGTAGGAAGTCGTCGACTATCCTATAGTTTATTGTAAGCTCATAGCGCAAGTCTAAGAAGGGAATCCCAGCATAAAGCTCGAGATAAAAACGATTCATATCAAGGATGTGATCCAAGATGAGTCGTTCTCCTCTAGGGTATTCCCAGAGGGCTCGGTCTCCGGTTCCAGTGGGCCGGGTATCTTTTATTAAGAGAAGATAGACGGACGTGACAGTCTCAATAATCTGGCTCAGAAAACCAGTTGCCCAACATCAGCAAATCAAGGATTTTGCCATAGTTCTCATAGTTCCACAGTTCTCATAGTATACTCATAGTTAACTCATAGTTCCACATAGTTTCATAGTTGCCATAGTGCCATAGTATATTGATAGTTGATTCATAGTGTTCATAGTGCCATAGTTCATAGTGATCATAGTATCATAGTACTCATAGCATTGATATTCATCATAGTTAACTTATGGATTACCCTGATGACACTGACCAAGCACACTAACCAGACAGTAATAAAGCAAGGTTACTAACTAAGTACTAACCATACACTACACTTTTTTTGGTACACAGTACTACACTTTTTTGACTATACTTTTTTGGTACACTTTTGTACACTTTTTCTAACCAATGTCTTTGCCAATATTCCTAACCCAGCCTAACATTGTGTTGCCTCTTAACCAGGTCTAACCAATGTCTTTGCCAATATCCCCAACCCCCCTAACATTGTTTTGCCTCCTAACCAAGGCTGTGTTGCCTCCTAACCAGGTCTAACCAATGTCTTTGCCAATATCCCTAATCCCCCCTAACATTGTTTTGCCTCCTAACCAAGGCTGACCAACATTATGCCTCCTAACACCAATATTCCTAACCCAGACTAACATTGTGTTGCCTCCTAACCAGCCATAACCAATCTTTGCCTCCTAACCTAGACTAAACAATGTTTTGTCTCCTAACTCAGACTGACAAAGATTTGCCTCATAACCCAGACTAAGAAAATATTCCCATGATTGACTTCCATAATCACTGATTTTTTCCGATTTTTTCCACTGCTAATTACTCAGTTACATTTGACCCTGGCTTTGCCAATATTCCTGATCAAGACTAACATTATTGAACCTCCAAACCTCAAATAACCAATATTCTACGCTTACTCCAGACTAGGAAAAGATTCCCATGATTAAATTCCATCATCCTTGATTTTGTTGGATTTTTCCCACCACTTTCTGGCTTCACAAAAGCTAATCTATATTTTATCACCATAAATCTCAAAAATGATTATATCTCAGTGGTATGATGTCCAATCTAGGCGATCTGATGCTGGGAAGGAGGCCATCCATCCCCATCACATATTATACAGTGGCACCAAATCACAGATCCCACGTGTTTGGATGCGATAAGCACAAATGATCAATTACAATTTCTTTGAAAATGACATCTGACACTATAATGGTTATATCTCAGTCGCGTCTGCACCAAATCACATGATCCATGATTCATATGAAAGGTATTCATCCATACTACCTCCGATACAGCCATCACTAAGCACTTAACTCCCACAGTACAAATTTGCGAATCAGTTTCTTGGTTATGCCTGGTTAGGATTTATTCTTTGTTAGTGTCTGGTTAGGATTCATGCTTTGTTATGCCTTGTTAGGATTCCTGCTTTGTTAGTTGGGGTTAGTGTGCCTGGACAAGCTTTGTTAGTGTCTTGTTAGGATTCATCATGCTTGGTTAGTTGGAGTTAGGATTCTTGCTTTGTTATGTCTGGTTAGTGTGCCTGGTCCTGATTGGTTAGTATCTGGTTAGGATTCCTGCTTTGTTATGTCTGGGGAGTGTGCTTGGTCATGTATAGTTAGTGTCTGGTTAGTGTGCCTGGTCATCTGCATCAAGATGTGTAGCCAAATGTGTCAAGCAATGTAGCAGAAAGACTTAGCAGAATTTGTGTTGTGTTGCTGACATAACTTGCCATATTTGTGTTGTGTTGCTTACAAATTGTAAAATTTTGAAGTCAGCATCCACCAGGTATATAAACCCAGCACTCTTCAATTTTAATTTCCACACTCTTTCTTTCCTCAACCACTACCATCTCTCATCATCACCACAACACCACAACACCACAACACCACAACACTTCCATTCCATTACCCTTTTTTATCCACTCTTGTATATTACTATTTGTTGTTTATCTGGTAAGTTCATTACTGTGCTTTTCTTTATTCAGTCACTAACTTAGATTTTCTGTAGACTTTGCACTAGTATGGTGGTTGGTAATAGTAAGTCCAGTTTTGCTTTCCTGTAACTCAGTTACTAACTTTCCTTCTCTTGTCTTTGTAGACTTTATACTATTGTTGGTAAGTGTGTTGTTGGTCTGTATAATAACTATAGTAGAGTACATGTGCATGTATTGTAGTACACATAATATATTACATTTTACTATTTTGATATAATTTGAGAAGCAAGATCTGGATGAGCATCTGTAATAATCACCTGATTCTGTCTGGTCTGTACAGCTCTGTATAGCTCTGTATGGTGAGCCTGTAGACTCTGTAGAGTTTGTACAGGGTACTCTGTACAGCTCTGTGGAGATAGGGGTACTCTGTACAGGTCTGTGGAGGTCTGTATTACTAGGTACCTCTCTGTAGGATCTGTGGGTCTGTGCAACCCTGCACAGCTCTGTAGAGCCAAGTGCTAGTTTGCTGATTAGTACGACTGGTGGTCATCCCCCAGACACACCCACTACACGCCTACGTCAAAAGAGCGGCGAGCAAGTTCGTTAGATGTCACAGGTCCGCCCTCCATTACCTGTTCAATGCTTACGCCATCAAACCAGACAATCTCGAACTGATAACACGCAACAACCCCAACCCGATAACCAACCCTCCCTTCTGAACTTATATTGCCCCAAACACTGAAGCTGCAATCAAAGACCTGGCTGACATCACTCATCAGCAACATACAACAATATTCAGTGATGGATCGAGTACCGACAAAGGAGTGGGAGTGGCGGTCATTTACCTACCATCCAACGCTCACGCTCACCCCAAGATCCTCCGCTACCATCTGGGTAAACCAGAAGAGCATACGGTATACAAAGCCGAAGCCGTGGGCTTAACACTAGCAGCAAAGATCCTCCTTTTGCTCCCCCATGCACCAGGGCCTGTATCTATACTCGTCGACAACCAGGCAGCCATTATATCCAGTGAGAAGCCAACAACAAAACCAGGTCATTACATACTCCATCACCTTCACAGACTAATCAAACAAGTGAAAGCAAAACATGATCTATGAAGTGAAAAAATAACCATAAGATGGATACCGGGGCATAAAGATGTCGAAGGCAACGAAAAAGCAGACAAAGAAGCACGGAAAGCGGCATTAAACTGAGCTAACAACTCACCGCCTCAACATCTTCCTCACTACATAAAGACTGATCCCCTTCCCGACAGCATATCCGCACTCAAACGAGCATACAAAGACCACTCAAAATGGAGATGGATCGAAGACTGGAAGAACTCGCTGTGTTATATGCGTATGAGTAAATTTGGCATGGATAAGCCCTCGAACCTATTCCTTAAACTCATCTCTCCACTATCCAAAAAGCAAGCCACTCTATTGACTGGCTTACACACAGGACACATCGCCCTTAATAGGCATTTATTCAACATATGGAAAGTGGACAGCTCAGACTGCCCACACTGCCCTAACACTTCGGAAACCACGAAACATTTCATACTTGATTGTCCTGCATATGCGCGAGAGTGCCACATAATGCAGAACACATTAGGAAGAGAGGCAGACAATATCACTGCACTCCTTACGAACCCTGACGCATGCAAAGCATTATTCCGCTTTGTCGTGGCTACCGGGCGATTAAGCGCAACCTTTGGTAATCGACAGAATAACACCCCCTTGCCAGATTAAACGCAAACGAAACCATGAATTGAATCCATGCATCAACTATCTATTATTATTCGTCTACGAGGGACTCAGCTGGACTGGATGGGGATAAGTCGAGAGCGAGTGAGGAGAGAGGAATTACGGACGACGAAGACCTATCAATTCGCCACCGCTGCCACCTACTATTGGTGAATGCCCCAATACTCGCCTTACCAGCGGCGACGACAACGACGATGAAGACGAAAAAACCTTCACCGTCCTCAAGCCTACTCTCATTTACTACACATGCATCCCATTTCTCCCATCGTACGACAGGCCTCCGGGCCCAAGTACATGCATGCCATCTACATTGCCACACAGTACTCTCATCAGGGGAGCGGGGATGGAAAGATAATCCTATATAATCACCAAAAGGGTATGTATAATGGATTATCGTTCCATCCCTGCTCCCCTGATGCTATACACATCGACACGAAGCGCCAGAGCAGCGCGATGGAGGTCTGTGGCATCTAAAACGGCCAGCGGGAACGGCAGACCGAGGGGGTCATGCCCACCTCAGGGCATTTGCGCAGACGGAGATTGCATAGGGCAGAGGCCCTTGCTTAGTTAGATTGTCCTCCATAGAGGACAGAAATTGGATTTAAAAATAAATAAAAATAAAAATGGCTTGGTAAGCAATGAGTGCTTGTTGAGCCGTTTCGTCCGAGTCATGTCTCCATGGGTGTGTAGCTAGATTGAGGAAGAACTTGAGGGTGTCCTGAACGCGGTCGTTGGGCCATCCAGCTTGTTTCATTGCGCCTATAAAGCGGTGGACTGCTTGGTCGATCTAGTCCCAGGTAAGGTCCTTGTCTTGGATGATGGTTTGTTTGGCTTTGGCTGCGGCGATGGGGACAAAGGAATGGAGACCGTCTTCGTTGGGCATGAGAGCGAAGGCGTCGTCGTCAACGGAGTGATTGAAATCCTGGGCGTCAGCTAAACCTTTGTTGGTGAAGAAGTAGAGTTCTATGAATTTGCCTTTTTGGAGTTTGCGTAGGGCGAGAGGCGAAGGGTTGGACTCGTCAGAAGATGGAGGCGGGACATTGGCGTAGGGGAGGAACTTCGCGCGGTTCTTTTTGCAATCTTCCTTCCTAGCGTCCTCCTGTTCTTCTTGTTGTTGACGTAGTGCTTCTTCTTGTTCTTGTCTTGCTTGCTCTTCATCGATGCGTCGTTGCCGGGCTAGTTGTGTCTGTTGGCGATCCCAGTCTCAGCGTTTGATCCGGTTGTCGTCTTGCCATAGGTCAAGAAGGTGTTGGGCTGCATCTACGTGGGAAAGTGGAATCTATCGACTATGCGTTGGCGAGATTCTAGGAAATCTGCGTGATTGAAATCTGGGGGTTGAAAATTATGGGGGTTGTCTTGGATAGGCATATGAGGAGGACAGGAGTTGAAAAACGGATGTAGGAGGTGAAAGATGCGAAATGAAATGAATGATGTGTACTAATGACTAGGACAAAGGAGTGACTAACTGTAGAGCGATGCGAAAGAAGGAAAGAGATAAAGACACTCCGCTTCTCACGCGCAGACTAAATCCTGCGCCCGCCTCGTGCCTCGGCTAACGCAGGCCCGCAATCTGTATGATACAGGTTGGACGTGCGGCCAGGCTTGGATATCACTGTCACCTGAACACTGGTTCGATAGACTGCTGTGGAATTGTACTTGACAGTGGATGTGCCCCAGACCTGTGTCTCAAGATCTCACCCCTAGTGTCTCGACGGGTTACTGTGTGATCGCGCTCAATTTTAGGGCTCACACGTTGTTTGGAGCATGTAAATGGTTTGGCTGGGTAATCACACTTGGTTTGGCTGCCAGTGTCATCCGATAGGCTACGAGATATTGTAGGGACTGCGAGGTGACGTTTTGCTATTCATGCTTGAGGTAACACATTTGCGACCTTCTTCGGGAGAGGACGAGCTCAAGGATGTCAAGTATGATGATATAGAATGTTAGGGTGGTGGCAGGTCATCACTCTACAATCAGACCTCTTGTGCAAAAAACACTGGTGTGTAGTATGTATCTAGTATCTCGGCGTAAGCTTTGCGAATCCAATTCGTGGTGAATCGCTGTTGAAATCAAACACGGTATAGTACTGCTGGAGGAAAATGGTTCCGATCGACCAAGATTCTAGTCGGGTTCACTGATCAGCATGGAAAGAGGAAATGCTGATCAGAAGAATCTCACCAGCATATGGCACGGACGCAACTCCGCTAAAGCATTTGGGCGAGTTTCTCACAACCTGTCCTTCGTTGAGGGCAGGGGCAAACTGCTTTCCACCAATGGTAAAAGTCACGGAGGGAAAACTCTGGCATGGGACTACAGGGAGTCAATCAAAAGTACCAAAATCGATCAAAACCCACAGGTGTAATAACCATCGGATACATCCTGCAGGAAAGTACCCCTGTTCTTGAATGGCGCCCCGCCACCCGCCTTGTGCAGGTCCAAAACTCGCCGTGAATCGCCAATAATGAAGTGGGCAAAAGTGTCGATGATGGCGGCTACATCTGTCAGAACTATTACTCCGTTGACTTTGATGTTATCTATCTTCAGCTCCCAGTAAACCTGAAAGGAGGGAATCTAAGTGTATGCATCCATACCGCCTCGCGTTTGCGCTCACCGGTCGTGTTACAGGGGTAAAGACGAGGGTGTTATGAATATAAAGCGCCTTGTTCGTTCCACCGACATACAGCTCGCCTCCGGAATCGGTGAGCCTGAGTGAAAACACTGGTTGAGACAGCTTTCCTGTATTGTAGAGCGTGTTAAGCAGAGGGCTCTGGCCACGAAAATTCGAGTATGACGGGAAAGCCAATCCCAATACACCATCTGGAGCAAACTCAGGAGCTCGCATCGTTGAAGAGTATGTTGTTGCGGCACCGATGGTTTGAATGTCGGCCTATTTTTTTTTCATCGGTCAGAAGTGATGATGTTCGCAAACAATAAAAACATACGGTAAAACCAGCAATGGTTACAGTGTCCGTGTATTGTTTACCACGGGCATACCTACCATCTGCAAAATCTATCGTAAAGTCTGTATTGAGGTCCACGATCGGCGAGGGATGAGTACTGAGGGTCAAGTTGGTGATGACGGACGGTGGGAGCAAGAGGTTAGGGTGGCTTCTGCAGTTCTCATCACCGGTTACGGCTGGAACAAAGAGATCGCTTGGTCGAATCAGACAAGAGAGTGCATGTTACTGACAGAAATCAGTTACCTAGTACCGGTGTTGAACAGGACTGAGGTGGGGACTAGAGTGAGTGGGTGTTACGAATGCACGTAAAAAAACTTACTAGTGAAGGACTTGGGGGGAGTGCCGATCGAAATGGTCCCATACCATACATCATGGTATCTTGTCAAAGCAACACCAGCTCCGGACCCATCCCGTTTCACACCAGAAGGATGATCATCCGGCGTTCCCGTGTTCGTTTCAAAATCATCCATGCCACTTGGCCCATGGATGATCTTGCTATAAAAAGGTCTAAGAAAAAACAATGCATGAGGACGTCACAGGTCGATTTACGTGTTATCTGATGTAGCATGAAATTCGCGCGCGTCGGGATGAGAGCGTTTCGTGAGTGGTATGACTATACCATCGCTTCCCCCCCTAGGAGCGGCCAGAACGAAAACAGCCACTGCGACGGCAATGGTTGTGATCACCTTGAAGTACATTGGGTAGTGAATGTAGAAGGGTAAAAATACGATCAAGTACGTGCGCCTGACTTGAATAAATGTCCGGATGATACCACGTCTAGGAACTAACCGGATCACAATCAAACTGATGAAATACATTCGGATCATCGAAACAGGTGTGGGTGGAGAGTTTCACGAAAGAGTCTGAACTCACAAGGCGGATTAAACCGAGAGCACTATCAACTCTTGATGGTGCTTGTCACCAAGTTTGCCTCCAGTGCAAGTGATGGTAGAAAGCAGTGAGTTTATGTTGCCATCTACACCTTGCTTTCGATCAATGCAATTTTAGCGTTTGGTTGCGGCAGAAAGTTAGTTGTCACATTCCCATGTCAAAGAGAAGGGGTGGGCGTAAAACTCGACAGTACTCACGACCACCATTGGGCCTAGCTACACTCCAAGGCTATTTCCCAGCTCAGCAGTGACAGAAGACAAGTCTTGTGTGTGCTTTGTGATTGCCTGTGGGAACTTTATCCCCGAGTTAACATCTCTGTGAACTGGTTGAGGAAGGATTGTCGTTGAACAGGTAGTATGTGCCCGATGTTTGGTCTTCGACTCATCATCTGGCCTGCACATGAAGGTCAGTGATGATCAAGGAGTAGAAAAGGCTTGTCCGACGGCCGCTGGATGACTGGAAGGCATGAGAGGTGTCTCCGGTGTCTCGACGTCTTGATGGAGGTGTAGGAGAGACAACTCGAGTTCTGAAAACTTCTCTTTCGTATACCTGGGCGAACGCCCACGGTGGCAGGTCGAGGGAGACGATGACTAACTCATCACTGGTGGGGCGGCGAGCGACTCGGAAGCTAGGTTTGTTGACCTAACCCTATCTGATCCAACCGCACATTTCATATTCAGTCTTCAACATTTCTCAACGGAAAATAGGGAGCACGTCGCAGCAAGAGCATGCAGGTGCCCAGAGGGACGCACTGCATGACAAAGACGACCGGTCGTGATTTCACCAGCGGCGAGCTCAGGGGCATGACAGATGAGTCTGTTGGGAACGGAAGACCGCCTGGGCGTAATAGTACCAGTCGATGGCGGCCTTTCGAGGGGTACGCGCTACCACGTGCGAACCTTTTTAGGCAAAATGCATAGTGGGACATCGAACACCCCAGGCCACGTGCAAAATGCGAAAATCTTCGGGTCCCCGCTCAAAATCCAGAGCTCTATGTTCAATACTGCGACACCAAAGGAGACAAGAATAAGCGATCACAGTTCCAATAAGCTCTGATCAACCTCTTCTTCCTCAATAGAGTCTTCATGTGATGTAAAAGTATCAATCCATACAGACGGACCAGCAACAATCTCGTCACTATTCCTCCTCTGATTAACATTAGCGTCACCAGTACACAACCTCGGCATTTGCCTACCCACACCAAACCCGTACCCGGCGTGAGGCAGGAGGTGAATGTTTGAACGACGACGACGACTCCGTCCACGACAGTAACTTGAAAGTGGACGGCTCAACTACCTTAGCGGACGAGCTCAAGGATGTCGAGTACAATGACACAGAATGGTAGGGCGGTGACGGCCGGTGACAGGTCATGACTTTACGATCGACCTCTTGTGCAAAAAACACTAGCATGTAGTATGTATTTAGTAGTCTGTCGGCGTAAGGTGTGCGAATCCAATTCGTGGCGACTGGCTGTCGAAATCAAACACGGTATACAACTGCTGGAGGAAGATGGTCCCGATGAACCAGGTTGCTAGTCAGGTTCACCGGTCAGCATGGGAAGAGGAAATACTGATTAGAGGAATCTCACTATCAATCTGTTCCGCAGAGACAATTCCGCTAAAGCACTTGGACGAGCGACGCTTAACCCGTCCCTGGTTGAGGTCAAGGACAAAAAACGGCTGTCCACCAATGGTAAAAGTCACGGAGGCAAAAGCCTGGCATGGGACTACAGGGAGTCAATCAAAGGTACCAAGATCGATCGCAACTCACAGGTGTAATAACCAGGACCCCTCAGGTTGCCCATGTATGCCCCCCCGCCAGCCGCGGCGTGCAGGGCCAAAACTCGGTGCAGATCACCAATAATGAAGTGGGAACCGGTGTCGATGACGGCGGCTACATTTGTCAGAACTATTTTTCCGTTGACTCTAATGTTATCTATCTTCAGCTGCCAGAGAACCTGAAAGGGAAATCTAAGTATGCATCCATGCAGCCTGGCGTTTGCGCTCACCGGATGTGTTACAGGGACAAAGACGAGGGTATCATAAAAGTAAAACGCCTTGTTCGTTCCACCGACATACAGCTCGCCTCCGGAATCGGTGAGCTTGAGTGAAAACATTGGTTGAGACAGCTTTCCTTCATTGTAGAGCGTGTGAAGCAGAGGGCTCCTGCCAATGAATTTTGAGTAAGACGGGAAAGCCAATCCCAATACACCATCTGGAGCAAACTCAGATGCTCCCATAGTTGAAGAGTATGTTGTTGCGGCACCAATGGTTTGAATGTCTGCCTATTCATCGGTCGGAAGTGATGATGTTCGAAAACAATACAGACATACGGTTAAACCAGCGATGGTTACAGTGTCCGTGTATTGTTTACCACTGGAACTCCTGCCATCTGCAAAGACTATCGCAAAATTTGTATCGAGGTCCACGTTCGATGTGGGATGTGCATTGAGGTCCAAGTCGGTGATCTGGGACGATGCGGCGGGATCCCAGAGGTGGTGGCTTCTGCAGTTCTCATCACCGGTTACAGCTGGAACAAAGAGATCGCTGTATCGAATAAGACAACGGAGTGGATGGTACTGACGAAAAAAACGTACCTAGAACCGGTGCTGAGCTGGACTGAGGTGGCGACTACAGTGAGTGTGTGTGCGTATGGACGGAAAAACTTACCAGTGAATGACTGGGGAGGTATGCCGATCGAAATGGTCCCATACCATATTTTAGAGCCTTCAAGTTTTGTCAAAGAAACACCAGCTCCGGACCCATCCCGTTGCACAGGAGAAGGATGATCATGCGGTGTTCCTGTGTTCGTTTGGGAACCAATCATGCCACTTGGCCCACGGATGATCTCGCTAAAACATGTAAACAAAAACGATGCCTGAGGACATCACATGTCGATTTACGCGTTATGTGATGTAGCATGAAATTCGCGCGCGTCAGTATCAGAGTGTTTTGTGAGTGGCATGGCTATGCCATCACTTCCTCCCCGATCAGGTGTTTGGATGACCAGAATGAGAACAGACACTATGACGGAAATGGTTGTGATCACCTTGAAGAACATTAGGTGGTAAATGTGAAGGAGAACAAATACCATCAAGTACGTGCGCCTAACTTTATAAATGTCGGGATTCACATCTAGGAACTAACCGGATCAAAATCAAACTGATGAAGTACATTCCGATCATCCAAAAAGGTAAGAGTGAAGAGTTTCGCGAAAGAGTCTGGACCACAAGACGGATTCAACCGCGATCACTGTAACTCTT
This sequence comes from Leccinum subgranulosum, assembly GCA_038091575.1. NCBI lineage: Eukaryota > Fungi > Basidiomycota > Agaricomycetes > Boletales > Boletaceae > Leccinum > Leccinum subgranulosum. The sequence continues at coordinate 11,657 of JBBPOS010000606.1, forward strand.
GATGGTGCATGTCGCCAAGTTTGCCTCCAGTGTAAGGCGGAGCGAGCGAAGGGCGGTGAGTCCGTGGTGCCTTGCTTTCGATCAGTGCAAATCTTTGAACATGTTGGCGTTTCGTTGCAGCAGCAAGGTAGTTGTCACATTTCTGCGTCAGCGAGAACAGGTAGGTGTAGAACTCGACCGTACTCACGACCACCGTTGGACCTCGCTACCCTCTAAGGCCATTTCCCACGTCAGCCAGGAGAGAAGACAAGTCTTGGGTGTGCTTTGTGATTGCCTGTGGGGATTTGATCCACGAGTTAACATCTCTGTTTAACGGGTTGAGGAAGGATTATCGTTGAACGGGTAGTATGTGCGAGATGTTTGGTCTTCGACCCATCACCTGGGCCTGCACGGCGTGGAGGTTAGAAATGATCAACAAAGAGAGGGCAGGCTTGCTCGACGACTGCTAGATGACGAGAAGGCATGAGACGAGTCTCCGCTGTCTCGACGTCTCGATGGAGGTGTAAGACAGATAACTCGAGCTCTGAAAACTTCTCTTTAGTCATAGGTGTACCTGGGCGAACGTGAGTGTGGCAGGTTGAGTGGGCGATGACTAGTATATACTCATCATGTGAGTGGGGAGAGCGAAGCTAGGTTTGTTGACCTAACCCTGTCTGATACTACCCCACATTTCATATCCAGTCTTCAACATGCCTCAACGGACCATTGGGAGCATGTCGCAGCAAAAGCATGAACGCGCCCCGCGAGGGACGTACTGGACGACAAAGACGACGTGAAAAGGGGACCACTCGAGGCCGTGACATCACCGGGGGCGAGTTCAGTGGTAGGTCAGATGCTTGCTAACTTAGTGGCTGTTGGGAACTGTAGACCGCCCAGCTGGGCGTACTACCAGTCGATGACTTTTTTCAAGAGCTGATCATGTACGACGAACGCTGAGGTGCCCACGTTGATGATATGTAAATGTCAACGATATTCTTCTTGGGTGTTATCCCCACTCCTATGGTGAATAGTTGAGTGGTCGACTTGTGCATTGCCTTCTTCAAAGAATTTGAGGTTTCTGACGCAAATGGCGTCGCGTTGCGCCAGCCTGCTCGTTTTTTCGTGAAGCGTGGGACATGAAGAAAAGTTATGGAAACCCTCCTCAGTCCATGGACCGAGGTCGTGTCCAGTGGCGAATGTACTGATTCATGATGTCGCTAAAGTCAGCTAAAGACCACCTGTACGAGGACGCACTGTATGGAAAGAGAGCTTGATGAAAGCGATCGCATAAACCCTTCGCACGATGAATGTGCTGAGATTGTCGATGAAATGAATAGGCAGGGGCGAGAGTATCTGGATCGAGATCCATGTCAGTTTCAAAACTACATAAGTACTTTGAAAGTACGAACATAAGTACATTGAACATGAAGTTGTCGCGGACAAGAAGTAAGTTATTGAACCGTTACAACTACATGGTTTGTTTTTCCCACACATGGGCAAGGCAGTAAAAAGCAGGCAAAGAGTCAACCAGGCCAGGCCACAACCCGCCTAGTACCAACATGACCCAACCCGATGCCTATGAGTGACCGAGCAACAAGTATGCAACCCACTAATGAAAATAGCCTACTGTCCCACCAGTAAAACCCTCGACACCATCCACTCACCCCAAACGCACTCTCCGCTCATCCCCCTCATCCCCCTCATGTCCTACCGGACCCACCACACCTGGAACCACATCAGCCAATATTGGCTCTCTAGAGGTTTTAGTGGGTATCACGCTGCCACGGCCCTCCGATTGACGGAGATGTCCCACCAGCTCAGAGTCCCACACTGCCCCGGGGCGTGCCAGTGCGTAAGCTGCATTTCCTCGGATTGGCAGTCTCGACTGCCGCCTTAGCGTGTTATGTAGGACTAGGTTAGCCAGTTGCTACATCATAATGTTTATCGCTCATCCCAAAAAAAAATAGTATCTGTGTCACTCAGCCGAATCATCGTGATGGGCCATGGCGAGAGAGGACCCCACGTTGGTATGAACCAACGTGGGTACCGCATGCCAGCGAATAAGTGCCGGCGGGTACCCCGAAAGGGTCCTTCCTGCCCAATGAACCTGTGGGAATCGCCCCCACCTTCCTTTCCCCCTCCACCACCATTTACGAGCAGGAAGCTCCCTCCTCCCCACTCGTTATTGCCCCAAGTGCAATCAATCTATCCGGGGTCGTGCCCTCACATGTCACTAGCACCTCTGTGATCTGGCCAACTCCCTCGGTAGGGCTTAAGATTGGTAGCTGGAACCCTAAACGGTCTCGGATGGGCAGCAGTAGTGGTAGCGGAGCCCCCTGACGAGAGCTTTCGCAGGCTCGGAACCGCTGCTATCCCGCTCCCTTATCTGCCCCTACTCGTGCTGTAGACCGCACCCTCTAACGGCCGGTCGCCCGATCCCAATCCTCGGAGAGGGATGTCAGACGGACGAGCAAGCAGACCCGACCACCGGAGTATCCTCTCCTCCGAGTCGCACACAGACCTCTATCTACGGTCGTGCTTCGCACTCCCGTAGATCCCCCAACTATGTTGAAAGTCTATTAGACGAAAGAAGGACAAGCTTCACATGCCCTCCATGCTGCGGAGTCATGATCAAAATTTAAGTTGCACAGGACAGAGGCAAGTGGAGAGCCACCCTATACTAGTATGTCCCCGCCTCACCCTCGTCTGATCCTCGTCAGACTTCTCACAGGTGAGTTCACGCGCTTGCACAATTCTCGTTAAGCATTCAAAATCTGGGGCTGAACATCGTTCTTAAAGACTTACTACTATTGCTATCGTTCTCCGTCTGTCAATTTCGCGGTCTCGCATCACCTTCCTGAGATACGAATATAATACACTTCAGCCGCTGCGATGATCATCGAGTCAGCCGCACTGCATTCCGCCGTGTTTGAGGCGTCCTATTCGAGATCGGAAATTCACAAGTGTTTGTGCATTTGCAGATTCAATTCCAGGTGGTGGTTATTTTATTAGTGCACTTCTGTGTTACTAACGAGCATCCATCAGACAACTGCCACATTGCTAATTGTGTTCTGGGTAGCTCAGGGCAAAGTATGGACGCAAAATTCTGCCATTTTTGTAATGTCAGGACCAGAATCTTCTCAGTTGGGAAACGCGTCCCTCACTCGGAGCCTTTGTTACATTTGGAAACTCTATGTAGTTTGGGGGTATGACTAGCTTTCTACTTTAAGTAAGATATTCTCACAACGCTCGTTAGTTACAATTCCGTATTACTCCGACGCATTCCTCAGTCTTCTACTATGTACGTCGACTGAGGTATGCACACTTATTACACTCGTTAATACGTCTGCTAACATGTACCTTAGCTCACTCTCATTAGGCACATACTAAGTCTTCTACTACGTCGACTGAGCTCACTCTCATTAGGTTATGAGCCCTGCAGCATGAAAATTTCACCGGCGAGAATAACAGTCGAAACACACTCAAACTGCATCGATTCCCATCCGATTGACTGGATCACCGCAACTATCTCCTCGTTAAACCCACAGCGCTTCTCCTGAGTTAAAACATGCCAGCATCTAGTAGTCAAATCCCATCTGGTACAGTGTCGAGTACATCAGCACCTGCTCACCTCAGGCAGACCAATCTCGGTGCCTGTAGCACCTTCAGAGGTGGGGTAAAGTGTATGTGAATCAATAATCCTCTGAGGCCAAGCTTTATAAGGATCTAAAAACAGACTTCCTTGTTGACTGCTACGGGAACCTCTGGAATGTCTTGCGAACCTCGTAGGATCCTCATGCTTCTCTGAAGATCACCCTGCATGCCTCTCAAGCAGTCCTCACGAGCTCCTGGGACATTGTGCATTCCTCGTTCAGACTTTGTGCATTCCTCATTTGGACTTTGTGTGTTCCTCTCATTCCTCTAAATGACCTCGTCCAAACCTCAGTTTAACTTCATCCATTTCTCATGTTCCTCAGAATAGTTGTCATTCTTCTTTGTGGCAGTGCTATCAGTCACTTCTAGGCTATAGCACGGGTATGACATACCCGCCCGGGTCTCGAGTATGGGTATGTACTGAGTACGAGTACGGGTACTCCGGTCAGATACCCGTACCCCAACCCATACTTCTGGCC
>JBBPOS010000607.1:0-15685 GCA_038091575.1 Leccinum subgranulosum
GTGGCTGTGCAGAGCTGGGGAACTCTGTGAGTGGCTATGTCATAATGTGGCTGTGTATCTGGGAGAGCTGGAGAGAGCTGGAGTGGCTGTGGTAAACTGGAGGATTCTGTCATGAGCTGGGACATCTGGATGGTGCGAAGGTCAAAAAGGCTGGTTTGCTGATGCATACCCATGTGTGTCGATAACCATGGAGCCATATTTCTTGCTTCAAATCCAGCTCAAGAAGGTCGCATCAAACATGTTTGTCTCCATGAACACTTCATTTGTGAAGCTATAGAGTTTGGTGATGTGGAACTCTTCTATATTCCAACGAATATGCAGTTCGCAGATATCTTTACAAAGAATCTGTCAAAAGTTCCATTCGAAGCTGGTAGGAAAGCTTTGGGCCTTATCCTATTCCCTTCATCGAATCCCTCTACGTGATGCTTACACTTTAGTGAGGAGGAGTGTTGAGAATCATGGATTCATTTCGTTTCCATACCATGATTCCTAGTAGTGTTACTCTAACGTTACTGACTAGTCACCCAGTGTGACTTAGTCGTGACTCATTCGATATGACTCACTTATCTCACTTATCTTTACTTACACTATGCATATTACTCATCACTTAGATAAGGCTTTAACGCCATTGGATGATAGCAGTATCCTACTGCGGATGACTCATATCTTCATCATCCTTCCATGACCTTCCATAGAGTTCTATCTCTATTTCCCTTATATAGGAGAATATGTACATAGATACAAACATCTCTGTATCATATATAAACCTGGAGCTATCACTCTGGAACAAAAACAAGTCTTCTACTCATTCTTCCATCTCGCTCTCACTTTAAGCTACTTGCTCAAGTCCTTACTCTCGCAACTACCTTCAACCTTTGTTTGTTACCTTTGGTCTATATAGTGAGTATCTCCCACTGTTCTCTTAGTTCCCTTGGAAGGGTACTATGCCCACAATTGAGACTTGCTATCTCGATACTTACATGTGTGCTTCTTGATAGGATTTTGCGAATATAATTCCACCCACAAAAGAAAGTACAGGGTATCTAGGTGGGTCTATCAATATTTCTTGCTCTGGCGTAAAACAAAATACATACTTCTGAGGGTGTCCGGATTCTGCAAAAGCTCGTTAGAAATATGGTCATATGACTGAGAAATGTGGTCAGGGGTGTCATACACTCAAGTTGTACTGCCACTCACTAAGATATTGGGTAGAAGAGTGATGATCATGCAATTGACACACTTATTATTAATAAGGCCAATGATACGCCATGGTGCCTACATGGACCTCTTGCCACTAGCAGTCCTGTGGCCAACTTTAGGAGAAGCAGGGCACCAATTGCTTGAAGTATAGATTCCATTGGGTGGACATCCCGAGAGCAGTCCATCCTGTGCTTGGAAAAGTATTCCCGAATCACCTACTCAGATACCGATGGATGGTGTACAGAACAGAGTGTCCTTGATCTGCTATTTTGTGCAAGAAGCATATCAACTTGTTCCATGCACTCCGGCCAAGCCCGATGTGGATTTGTCCAAGAACAAAAAGAATCTGAGCTTGCTTGCCAAATTGATATGATATAACTATGCCTTGCATCAACTGCCATGGTGTCGCTTGAATGAAGATGGGATACCCCACATCCATATGTACGTATCAAAGCATAATTGCACCTTGGTGTGCGTTCCTTTATAGACCTTTGGTTTCGTAATTCCATTGAATGCTGGAAGCACTGTGTTTGACTTTGTCTTGTCACAAGATGACAGGTGGGTGACCGTGGGTCAAGTAGACCTCATCCTACGAACTGATCAAGAAATCACTCACAATAAGCTAAGGGTACCGTACACTCACTTTCACAACATCTTCTGCAGTTTTGTTCTTCTGCAATGGCAGCCAGGCAGAGGTTTAGTCATGCCAAGTGACTCCACTGAGACAAGAAACTCTTACCTTGGTCCAGTGGTCACACTCGGTTACTCCTCCATTTCTAAACTGGCCAATTGATTCCTTCCAGAGCCACAGAAAACGTCCTAGATGACACACTAACCCAATCTGCTCTGCTTCTAATCCTTCCTCAACCTCGCTTCAGCAGTCACCTTGGCCTCCTGAAGCCCCTTTGCAGTCAGGAAACCAGTAGCATTCGAGAACGGTGGACGGTTTGAGATAATATTCGAACATGGTGGAACCTACTGTCAAAACTGAAGGATTCATTGTAATTACACAAGGAGAAGAGTGAATATGATACACACACTTGGGGTTGCATTGAGACAGACATGAGATTATCTAACGGTCGAAGTTTCCTATGGTCCGAGTCTAACATAGTATAAACAATCTCTGCACCCTGGCTAAAAAAAAAAAGAAAAAAAAAGAAAAACGATCCCCATTCGACGAAACACATGCAAGCATATGTACTGTCCAACCAGCCACACATCACCCGAACCTCAACCACTGAAGGCAACCTAAATCCTGAATAGACTATGGCACCTCAACTCGAACTCGACTATGAAAGGGGACTGTGTAGGAAGGAGGGAATCCAACCAGAACAAGACTGGCTTGTTTGGTTGCTGCATTCAAGTATTTACACTACAAGTACATGTGCACAGACCAGCTTAGGGCAGGTTTGAATAAGCTATGCTATCTATATATGGTAAGAGTCTAACGGATACTACTAAGATAAAGGTACTGGTCACGTGACTCGAAAATGAAGAGCTATGTAAAAGGGTCATGTGGTGCTTACTAAGCAAGTCATGTGACACTAAAAAGAAAGAGCAAATGAAGAGAGGAAAACAAGGTTCATAACATCACCCCCCTTCTAGTCCTGAGATTCCAGATCAGGTGGGAGAGAGGAACTGGAGATGAAATTGACCACTGGGGTCAAAAATAAAGAGTCGAAAAGGGTCCGATTCATTTTCAGGTGACGAGGAGCTGATAGTGATGGGCAAGGCCCGGCTTGGGAGAGCTCAGGCTCAGACAAAAGTGAAGCTTAAGCCCTTGTTCACAGCCCGGCCCGGCTTGGGGTTGAGCCCCGGCTTGGGCCCCAGCTCTGAGTAGTATATGGATACTGACAATCAAATACAATCACCAAAAAAAATACTACTCAAACGTGTAGAGATCAAAGAGCTCATTGTCAAACTCGTCTTCCAATGTATCAATTCCTCCTCCTGCCAACCCTTCAATTGGACCTTTCATGACGAGCACAACATCTTCATTCAACTCTGAGACCGGCTCACCCACACCCTCACAGTCATCCTCATGAACAACTTCTGAAACCACTGAAGGATCATCCACCTTACGGAACAGAAGGTCTCGTCGAATGAGACATTTTAGGCATTGAAGAGCCTCGACGATATCACCATTAAGCCGATTGTGACGCTTAGTGATTGTGATTGCTGATGACGAAAATGCATGCTCACTCGAGACCGAAGTGGCCATGATAGCCAGGTAGTCCCAAGCAAGTGAGCTCCAAACAGGATATCTTGTAGCGTTGACACCCCACCATTGCACAATGGACATGCCAGATGCAAGGTGATCCTTTGAGCTCAGGTAGCTGTGGAAGTCATCAAGCCATGGCTGTTGAGGGTCACCATATGCCGAAGTCACCAAGTTGTCTTCTTCATCTTCATCATCCGATAGCTCATGCAGAAGCTGGCTAATCTTGCCAAATGACACCATGCTCTTCAACTGCTTGGTTGGCCTTGCAGAAACTGACCCGTTCAGTTCCAAGTACCATTGCTTGTACTTGTAGAATATCCGTTAGCAACAACGGTCTTACCAATACAATACACGACTTGGACATACCAGTTGCTCTGCATGCGTCATAACATCATCATACATATCCGATCCCCAATATTTACATATATAATTTCCTTTCTGAACCGGGTCAAGCACTAGTCTATTGCCTTAGCATACCTACAAGGATAGCAGACGGAAGATTACGCACACATTTCCATGAAGTAGACATCCGAGTCTGCAGTCTTCTCATAGTAGTTGGCCACTTTCTGTAGGCCAGCCTCAAGCGCAGGCCAAAAATCAATGTATTCATTTTTTGTGCTGCGTGTATACCAAGCTTTGTGCAGAGCCTCGAGGGCTGGAAGGGCAAGGTGGGTGGCGGGACCACAGTCAGATGAAAATGATTGTTGCGCATATTCAGCCTTTGCAAGCAATCCTAGCAGCATTGTGACCCGCGACCATTCTTCATCCGTTAGTTGCAGATCAAGGAGCTTTTGGCGTTTGTCCCGCTCCTTCTCCACACATGCTATTTGATGTATAAATACATCAACATCCTGCACAACGATCCGTCAAACTGCAGTCACACGGACAGAGAAGCAGAACCGTATACCTCTGTGAGTTTCTCTGCTCGGTCGAGCATTATGTAGGTAGATGACCATCGCACGGGCATGTCAAACAGGAGTTGTAGTGGCCGTTGACGTGCTGGGTGGCCAGGCCTATCTTGTTTTTGAATGGTCTGGAATAGTTGCTTCCGTTTGGCTGATGACCGTTCCTGTGCAACGTCAGTCATTGTCTTGCTAACTAAACAACATGTAAACCTTGGCACAAATTGATTGTACTACCCCGACTTCATCTCGTTGAGAACCACGCCCCGAAATAAGATCCTTATCAGGATGTTTTGGATCATAGTCCTTAGAACTACTGTGAACCCACAGTAACACCTGAGTTGCCAGGTTGATAATGTGCACGAGGCACCTGCAAACTGTTAGCATACCAAATGGTAACCGAACCCGTAAAATGGACTGAACACGTCTTTTCACCAGATTCCATGGCTTGTCTGTGGCCTTCTCGATGTGTTTGGAAAATTCATCTGCCACCGTGTCCATGTTGGAGGCATTGTCGCAGGTGACATGGCCAATCTTGTGCGTAATCCCAAGATGATGGACGACCAGGTAAAGGGCTTGTCCCAACCGCACACCATTGTGTGCATTATTCATTTGCGTAAACCCTATCAGCGCCGTCTTAACCTCCCACATGCCAGGGGAATTCTCTTGCACCCAAGAGCCGGTAACGGCAAAATAGGCATCCGTGTTCAAAGCCTGCCATGCATCACATGTCAGGTTCACAGACCCTTTGACAGCATCACTCAGCAGTGTTGTACGTAGATTACTCATATGTTCCTTGAATGTAGTGATCACCAGTTGACAGGTGACCTTATGGCTTGGTAATTTCACACTACCCAGCGCTCGGGCAGCAATATCAAGCATGTTTTTGAAGTCGGGGTGCTCGAAAGTGGCCAATGGCTGTTGAGTATTAGCCAGATTGAAACGGCACTCGGAGTGGTACCCCTTACCTGATCAGTATTGACCAACCATTGAATGGCCGCGGCACGAAAGCGCTTGTCAGTGTATGGCGGTGCCTTTGCTTCCTTCACGATGGGCTGGAGATGGCCATCAAGCTGCTGTTGACCCTTTTTCTCCTTCTGCGTTTGACGGTCCTTGAGTAGCATCGACTCGAAGTGGTTCTCCTCCGCCCATTTTAAATATTCACGCTAGATCGTTGAAACATCAGCGGTCACAGTGAGGTAAAGTAGTTAATGTTAATATATACCCGATGGCACAATTGCAAATGGCGGCGGAGGGTTGAAATCTCAGTGACGAGCATTGCTGAGCAATGCTTGCACTTGCGGCATTTTTTGTTATCGCTCGCACGGACGAACATATCACCAAAAAATTCATCGATGTCCCAACTCCGAGTCTCCCGGTGTGACTTTGTGGGCTCTGGGTCAATATCTAATACTTGGACATCCAGCAGGATGCCATCGGGTCTAGTCGCATCTGGATTCCGTGTGAGAGATGAAACAGATCACTCTTTTTCACACTTACCATTGTCGAACTGAGTGTTTTGAGCACGAGTGGATGATGTGCCACTGGCAGCCACTTGTTTGCCTGAAAATGTTTGCCCGGTCAGTATATAACAAGAAAAGTGGTTGTGCAGTGAGCCACACCTTTCCCAAGGGCAGACAACAATGTAATCGAGTCGTCATCTGAGGTGACTTGAGCGGTATTGGCCCTCTTGTGTTTGTGACCAACGGAGGTGCAAGGGGGTGGACTTGAGGGAACGAGCGAGTTGCATTCATCATCGGAGAGGATGGGCGAGTGCAGCACAGTAGCACCTGCGTTCGTTGATGGTGGCCGGTGGCAAGTGAGCTCAGGTGTCGCCGCATTATCGGCATCGCGGAGCCTGGTGGATGGGTATGTGGCCCGTTTGGGTCAAGCGCTCGCCGTGTTTTCACTGGGCCTGCCGGAAGTGGCATTCATTTCGGTGTTAGCCTCAGTGAGTGTGAGAAGCGTGTGGGAGCATGTGGGAGCATGTGGGTTGTGTGAGCATGTGGGTGAAAATTTATTCAGATAAATTTGCATGCTCAAATCCTAACTGACGATGCCGCCATCAACACAACAACAACAAAATGACAACAGTGAGTCCTCCTCACCCTCCTCACCCCTCCTCTGAATCCACCCTCCCTCGCCCGACCACCACCACTGCCTCCACAACGTGAGTCACGTCCCGTCCCATCCCAAACCTCGTACCACCACGACTCTGACTCTCCCACAATCACCCGCAATGTTGACGACGACAGCAAGCACATCGAGTCATGCAAATTCAGAGCAACGTGTACCATTTACACGGTCACACACCCACACACGCCCTGCCCTCATCCGCAACAACATCATTGTCAATGACAGCACCCACGCTGAGTCACGTACAATGCTGAGGGAGACGGTTGATGGCGGCAGTGTGACAAGGGTCACGACCACGACGACGCGACGATGGCATGACGCCTACTGGCAACATGGACAACAATGCGACGACGGCATCGACAATGAAGATGACGCGAGGAGGACGGGGACACGCGACAGTTTCCATAAGTGCAACACGACGTGACAACATCGTGACAATGTCGTGATGCTGACTGGACGACACCATGAACAAGGTGACGACGATGCATCCAATGCGTCATGGGCCTCACGGCGACAACAACGGGGACAACAGCTCGTCTCCTAACTCGCGCAATGGGAGTCAAACATGACGATGACCACAAACGACGCGACGTGACAACGACACGGTGCCGACAATGACTTGTCGCGCGGCACGACATGATGATGACGAGTATATAGTGTATATAGTATAAACATGTACTACTAGTAGACATGTTACAATTGCTACTAAACCCACTGAACCCTGGCCTCGACCCCGGCCAAGGGTAGAGAGGAAATGAAAGCTTGAGCCCTAGGCCGGTGGAGCTCCCGAGAAAGGCCCGGCTCAGCCTGGCCTAAGTCGGCTAAGCTTGGCTCGGCTCAGGGCTTGAAGCCTGGCTCCGCCCATCACTAGGAGCTAATGGCTTACAGTGGTGGAAGTCATACTGGACTCCACAACCAATAGTGTGAGAGTCGACAATATAATCAACCTCAAATTTGAATGTGCCTTCATCATTGACAGACACGGGTCCTTGACGTACAACTGGTTGTCCTGGCAATGGTTCAATGTATTGTTTAACTCGAGAGACATTTACAATGTGGCGAGCTTTCACGGATTTGGGGAATAATAAACCAATGCTGTTGGTATGAATCGAGATGACTTGGTAAGGACCAATCCAGCATTCTGTTAATTTATGTGATAGACGCTCATCAAGAGCGAGATGTTCGGTGCTAAGCCAAACAAGATCTCCTATCTGATATATCGGCGCCACCGATCTATGTTTGTCTGCCTGCAGTTTCATTTGTTCCCTAGTGTGTTCTAGTGCACTCTTGGCATGTTTGATGTTTACTTTCATGTCATCGGCAAGGTCTTTATCTACTGGAGCTTTGGTGGAAAGTGGTTCAAAGCCAAGATGAGGGATGAAAGTTTTAGTCAACTGGAAGGGTGTGAAACCAGTTGCTGAGGAACAAGTGTTATTAAAGTTAAACTGGGCGAGGGCTAGCCATTCAACCCATTTGTCCTGTTTTTTGGCAGTGAAGAGACGAAGGTATTGACCAAGTTTGTGATTTACATGCTCCATTTGTCCATCGGTTTGTGGATGGTATGCCGTGGACATCTTCTTTTTGATTTTTAATAGTTTAAAGAGATCAATCATCAATTGACTTGCAAATTGAGGTCTGCGATCTGAAACAAGGGAATTGGGAAGTCCATGATGCTTCCATACATAATCTCTATACAGCTCAGCTGTTCCTTTTGAAGTTATGTTTTTCGTAGTAGGGGTGAATGCGACTTCTTTAGAGAAGCGATCGACCACTACTAGGATGCTATCAAAGCCATGTGAAAGGGGAAGGCTGGTGATGAAATCGGCCAATATACTTTTCCAGGGTCCTTCAAGAACCTCAAGTGGTTGTAATAGTCCAGTTGGTGGTACGTTTGTGGGTTTCATTCGCACACAGCGCTCACAAGATCGACAATAATCCTGTACATCTTTCTTGACTCCTGGCGAAGAATAGTATTGTGCGGGGAATTCCTGTGTCTTTTCAGCACCTTTATGGCCGAAGATCAGATGGTCATGGAATTGTGTCAACACTTCCCAGCAGAGTTCTAGTGGGACCCATAGTTTGTCATTGTAGAAATATAATCCTTCACAGAGGATTGATCTGTCTGGCGATGTATAGCCAGAATGCTTTTCTTTGATTTTATCGAATAGTGAGATCTCTTCTAGAGATTTAATACATTTTTCAGGGATGAACATCATTTGCTTATTATCATTCTCTATCCTGACCATGTGATCTTCTCTCCTGGAGAGCACGTCGGCTTTTCCCATTGAAGTGCCTGGTTTATTAATGAGTGTGTAGTTGAAGCGAGATAGGTAAAGGGCCCATCTGGCCTGACATCGGTTCAAGTCCTGACTTTTCATAAAGTACTGGAGATTCTTTTGATCTGTCCAGATTTCGAATGTATATCTAGCACCTTCTAAATAATGTCTCCATTGCTCGAGCAAGAGAATGATCATGAGCATTTCCTTATCAGCTATAGGGTAGTTTTGCTGTTCAAGAGTCATGGAATGTGACATAAAGGCCACAGGGTGCCACTTGTCATCCTTCAAGGTGGAGAGCATGGCTCCTGTGGTGAAGTTGGAGGCATCACATTCAACACGATAAGGGGTGGTGTCATCTGGGTATGATAACACAGGAGCAGTGGTGAATCTATTTTTGAGCATTTCAAACGCATCTTGTTGAGCTTTTCCCCAGCTCCAAGGTTGATCATTCTTTGTTAAGTTGTGCAATGGTCTTGCTTCTTGACTATAGTTGTCAATGAAACGGTGGTAGAAATTGGCAAGTCCAAGGAAGCTTTGTACTGCTTTCACATTGGAGGGGACGGGCCATTGTGCAATTCCTGTTAATTTCTCCATATTCATCAAGATTCCTTCACAAGAGATATCCATGCCCAGCATGTCAACTTTCTTTACTCCAAAAAAGCATTTCTCGGGTTTAACAAATAAATCATTCTTTCGAAGTCTTTCTAAGACCTTTTTGACCATTTCTTGATGGTGTTTCATATCTCCATTGGTAAAGATTAGGAGATTGTTGATATAAATAATGACCATGTTGGTCATGTTGGCAAAGATTTTGTTCATCATTTTTGGAAGGTGGCCGGTGAATTGCACATTCCAAAATACATGACCGTGGGTTCAAACAATCCAAGATGGCAGACAAAGGCTCCTTTCCATTCATCTCCTATCTTAATTCTCACGTTGTTGTAGCCCCAACAGAGATCCATCTTGGTGAAGATCTTGCTTCCTTTTAATTTATCGATGATTTGGGAAATGAGTGGAAGAGGGTGATTGTTCTTGACAGTTCCCTCGTTTAGATATCTATAGTCTATAACCATGCATTTCTTTTCATCTTTTTTGGGGATGAAGAATACAGGCAAAGTTTGTGGAGATTTGGAGGGCCTAATATAACCTTTGGCCAATTGATCTTCGACAAATCCTTTTACTTCATCCTGTTCTGTCATGCTCAGGGGAATCAATCGCCCTTTCTTTGGCATAAAGTCTGGCTTCAGATCTACTGCATGATCCCAAGGTTTAGTTTTGGGCATGCATTTGCTGGCCTTCTTTGAGAAGACGTCTAGAAACTTGTGGTATTCCTGTGGTATGAGTTTGAAAGCTTCTTCAGGTTCAATTCCTTCTTCAGGTTCTTTGTTTTTGTGGATTCATCTCAGATGATCCTTTTTTGCTTCTTCCATACAATCTCCATATGATGCTTTCAAAGCTTTACAAGATATGGGACATTGGTTTAGGGTTATGGTTATGTTTACCCAATTGATCAGGGGATTATGCTCTCTAAGCCAGGTATATCCAATGATCATTTGGTTTCATCCTAGATTGGTAACATCTGCCATGAGCTTTTCTCGATGTCCTTTATAGTCTATGATTACTTCAGTGGTGTAGGCAATGCCTCCTGCCAAGTTTATGGTTCCATCTACATTATATACTGGTACAACGAGTTCCAGTGGTTTTATGGGTATACGCTGGGACTTAGCCCATTTGGTGTCTATGAAGATTACATTTGCGCCACTGTCTAGCAGGGCATCAATGGCAATGTTTTTGTTTTTTGTGATTATGCTGATTTTTAGGACTAGTTTGTGGAGTGGTCGTAGGGTGTGAACTTTCTTCTCAGTCGGGATCTGAGGTGCGGAACTATTTTTTATTTCTTTAAAAGCCAAATTAAGCCTCCCTTCCTGGGGAGCATGCTCTTTCGAGATTGTGGCTTCAGTTGTGACATCTGGTAGGCTACCACATCAAGATGTCGGAGAATCAAGAGAAACATCGCTATCTAATACACTAAAATGATTAAGAGAAGAAATTGAAGAAGAGCGAGAAACAGAGTTTGTACTAGCACTATCTAGGTGTCGAGTATGGTAAGAAAGACTATTTTTATTATTTTCTAGAGGGGGAGGCACTTTATCTGACAAAAGCTCCCTTACTCTTTTCCCTGAGTTACCTTGAGATCATGAAAATAGGCCCTAGCAGCCTCTATGTCCATTCCTTGTATCGCCTTGGTCCAGTCAGGCAATCAGGCATTTTTATTTGATGAGGCAGTTCCTTCTGCCGCCCGTACTGATCAAGATTTAAATTTTGGACATTCCTTTCTATGTCCGCCATGCAAGAAACTGCAATTTTTGCACCGCATGGAAGGTGCTTTACAGTCACGTGCTTGGTGACCGTCTTTGCCGCAGTTATAGCAGCCCATGGATGTTTTTTGGACATTGGTGGTGATGGTGTCGACGTCCATGTCATTGAGATCTCTCCTGGAGAAGGCAGAGGTCCGAGTTTCGAAGGCTTTGATCACATTGGCATATTTCTGGATCGAATTGATGTAGTCGTACAACTTGGTGGGGTGCTCTCCTTGCAAGAACATGTGCCTTATGATGTCTTGGTGCACGTTTCTTTCTAGCAAGGCGATCCCCATCATTGGGTCGCATCTGGCCTGCTCGTATACATCAGGGAAACCCTCCCCTGGATAATTTCTCCAAATATCTTATATTCTGGATAAATATTCAGATTTCAATGTTTTTGTAACATATTTAGCTTATAATTGGATCCATCCGTACTTGGAAATATAATTTCCATTGTTATTTACTATATTTCCTTAAATTCTATGTAATTTTCAACATTTCTTGTGAATTCATATTATATACTATGGCTAACGTACATTAACATATGTAGACATATCTTTGAATGAGTTCACCAGGAAACTAGGGCAGAGATCAACTATGTTACTACTTGTCCACTCCATGGGCACATTCCTTCCCCACTTCGGTAGTAAATGCATACTGCGGGTAATCATTTGCACTGGTACTACAGATGCCAAAGGCTCTTCATCACGAACAGCCTTTCGGACACGATACATTCTTGTCGTCGGCTCTGGTTCTGCACCAAACTTAGTGAACCACTCTATATATGCCAAGTGCTTTGGTGGCTGCCTCCCCGTCCCAAAGAGCAGCCCTGCAGCCTGTGGCGGAATCGAAAAAATAACCTTTACTCACCCCACACAAAAATCTACAAGGCATCGACGTCACGGTCAGACTCACAAACAACAATGTATGCAGTTGAAAATATACCTTGTAGTAGCCGCCTGTTTTCCAATGCAACACCGCCGTGAACCTGTATCAGTGCCGTGTCGAAGCAACCTGAAACATTCTGGTTCAATCGTGGGTACGCATGGATTGCGTCAACTGTTTCATTCCTGTGAAGTTCTTTGTTGTGGAACTTGATGCGATGGAACATGGGGAGGGAATTGAATGGAAGATGGACCATACTTGCTGATTCCTCGAGTCACTGTCTCTGCGTAATCAAAGGGTTATTAATCTGGGCAATAAATCGCTTGAGAGCCGGAATAAATGAGCGGGCACTGTATTGATGTGGTGACTCAATGACTGCAAGGGGGATGGATTTTCGTGTCGGATGACATGTCATTTGAATCTGGAGAGGAAGCCTGAGGGCCAAGTTGGGAGGTCACCAGTGAGATACGTTGCGAGCAGAAATCACTGTGGGCCGTGCGCACTGATACCAGGTGATATAGTTACTGTGTGCGACGACCTTCTCTTTCCTCTCGAGCCACTTGGACATTTGACAAAGTTCGTCTTTGTGGTTTGTTGCTCTGTACGCATCCTTGGCAAATTTGATGTATAAGTGCTCTGTTGCCTCCGTGTTGAAATTGTCGGTAGTACCGAACAGCTTGATGGAACATATGTAATGTTGAAGTGAGTGGATCTTGGGTATGTTGAAGTGTGTTCGGACGCCGAGTTCAATGAATACGTAAGCATTGTTGTGGAAGTCGTCCAGTGCAGTTTGAAGGTCTTCGAGGGATGCGTTGGTGTGAACTGGGTACTGGGCAATGAACAAGAAGTCGAGGAGAGCACGTGTTGCTGAGATAAGCGATGCGGGAGAAGCGCCATTGGGGAGGTGGACATCACTGACCAATCCAAGAAGGAATGACATGATTTGCTTATGTTCGGTACCAGTTACCTGTGTTAGACAAGTGATTTCCTTGTGAAAAATACGAATACTATGGTTTGCCGGCAGCCTACGTGCTCTCGCATCCACCTCCACTGCACCGCAAATCTTCATCAACCAAGCAAGCAAATGTTTAATAACTCCTTGGTATAATTGATGCAAAATATCCGGAGTGATGGACTGAAAAATGTTACCATACGGTAGGGCTATCCAGAATGGCTGTTGGAGTGGTTTGATCCAGATGTCTCAACATGCAGCGGAATATGCTGGTGACCCAAGCTGTTTTAAAGCATTGAGAACGGCATCTAGATCACGGAGGGGGTTGTTTCAGGGGTTGTTCTCCAACTCATCATGGGGACACTCACAAATGGGACAATCACCGTTGTACGCCCCAGTAACAAAGCATTGCTCCAGATAATCGCTGACATAGCTCGCAAGGATTGAATGGCCTCGGTGATGTACACCATCCCCGGTCACTATGTTGATACCATCAATGCCAGCATCTTGGAGTGGCGCAATAATATGACCAAGGCATTCGTGAAACAAATTTGCCATGATCCAACGGTATGCCGACTTATTAGATGCATTTGTCAGTTGGGCTGTTGGGAGATAGGCCAGGAGAATCTGTCCGTGGTGTGATGGCTTTTGACGGATTGACTTCGGCAGGTTCCCGATAGTAAGATACATAGATAGGCAGTTTTGTTGTGGAACTGCATCAGTTGGGTTTTGTCCGATGATAGTATGATTGGTATAATGGTTGTACCCGGTTTTTGTTGCTCTAATTCAGCCTTCAAGTTGTGCTCTAGTAAGTATATGACCTAGTCATTCTGAACGACTTGCTTACTTGCATACTCCACCACCATTTCCCACTTTGCATTTCGTGATATACCCTATTCGTTTTATCTGCATCTGTGTAGTGACACTCGGGTACAAATGCAAGGTACTGCACATGCTCAGGATCACCGATCAGTGCCTGAATGCACTCGATGATATCACGCATGAAGAAATCAAAGATTTCGCCAGAAACCTCCACCTGATGATTGACGAATTCTGGTCGTAGGCTGGGCAGTGCATCAATAATTCCATTCAACTGGGTTGCAGTCTTGTAGGAGAGGCCAAGTTTTTTGCATACCTGGGGGTCATGGTAATTGGGTCAAATTTACCTTTACACATCACGATCACTTACTTCGGGAATCGCCAGCAATTCTGAAAATGCGGTGGAACCTGGCCCACGCAATTTCGCCCATTGCGCCACCTCCCAGTCGATCCGCGATGTAAACGGAGCCCATGAGTTGTCATTTCCATCAAGCTCATTTTTATATTCATGATATTTTGAATTACCATGCCCAGGTATCATGGTGATCTCTCCACTCCGACCGCCAAACCAATCAACATAGACATTAGGGGGAATGTCATCCTCGTCCACCGTGTCTACCGCCATTCCATTTGGTACATCATTTGGTACGTTGTTCATGTTGTTATCTGGGTCGTTCCCATGGTCACCGTTGTCCAAGACATCCCCTAGTCCATTTTCTGGGCCTAGGCCATTGTTCAAGCCGGCGTCCGGCTCACCAGGTTCAAGCTCGTTGTCTACTTCATTGACTCGAGCATCGTGAGCCCCAGAAAGATCGACGAGGAGCTGACCATCATCTGATTTGTCATCTGGGATATCTCCAGTGTCTTCAGAGTAAGTCGGTTTATTGTCATTTGTTGAACGAGCACTATTTAGTAGCTCCGAGCACTCTATGATTATATAATAACGACCTAGTATACAGTAGATTACATAATCTTTCTTTGTCGTATATAAGATTCAGACCCAGCGTCTGAGTTAAAATAACATCTTGTTCTCTTACCACTACGTTCGACAACATCTCAACGCTGACACCTGGTGAGTACCGGTAGTCCTCCACCTCGGTAGTCTACGGTTTCTACATCATTGTCATATTCAATTCTGAGGCCGATATCATATCAAGCAAATAGTTGAGATAGTAACCGACTTACTCAGATGAATCCAAACTTGAATCCAAGTCTTCCGGTGGTCGACTAGAACTGTTATGAAATGCTTGATGGACTGCAACGCAGCTGGGCCATTGTGTTTTGCGAAGGTGCTGTGTAAATCCCTTTTGACGAGCAAAGTTTTGTTGACAACCACTACATAGAAACAACATGATTGAATTGAAATTTTATGAGTAATTCGGAAGAGCTGTGTAAACAAAAATTGAACACTTGTGGATTTGCTAATAGTAAGTTGCTTGATTCAAATTTTGACTCGCTGCTTTCACCTTTGTTGTTTTATCCCTCAACCGTGACCCACCTCTTATTTCTCAACATTCCTCAACACTTTATTTCTTCACCTCAATACATTTTTCTTCTTGTTTTTCTTCTCCTTCTCTTTGACTCACCGTCTTACTTCGTCAGCAAACATCCGAGTCAACACTCATTGACATACCATGCAATGCACCTCTAAACGATCCAGGAGACTTTCGGCTGCTGATCAAGGTCAATCACAAGCAACCAAAGAATTAAGAAATCCTTTATGGATATTCTTATAGCGCAGCTGAGGGTGCAAAAGAATATGGGAGCAACTCTAGTAGAAAACTTACTAGGAACTTGAGTCGAAGTATTGAAGCTAAGACGAGGTATCAATCACTAGAAGAGTGTGAAAGCGACCTGATATTCAAGGGTCAGGCTTAGGCCCTTATATACTACAAGATATGTTTGTACATATTTGTGGAATAGAATGT
>JBBPOS010000608.1:0-15593 GCA_038091575.1 Leccinum subgranulosum
AGCGTCGGTCTCGTCCTATGCGACTGGGAGGGAGAGTTTGGATGGCGAGGTGCAGTCAAGGGTGCCGTCGCCGTCTGGCTTACTATCCTGGTCCCCGGAGCCTTCGTTTATGATTCCGCCGCCGCCGCGCGTCGATCCTCCTCCCGTGGTGCGAACTGCGACGACGAATGGAAACGGGCACGCAAATCCGAACGCGACAGAGTCGTCGGTACCCCCTTCGTCGACCGTGTCGACGGAGACGGATGCCACGGCTGCTGCTGGTACGGTCAAGGTGCGACGCAAGAGCGTCCGGATGAGTCTGCAGCCTACGTTTTCGCCTACGCCGCCTGCGATGTTTGATGAAGACGATGAGGACGGGGAGGCGACCGCGCCGTGGAGTCGGGCGTTTTCAATGAAGGAGGAAGGGGATCGCGCTCGAGCGAGGAGGCGTGGTGGTGGTGGTAAAAAGCTCGATTCTGAACATGAGGACGTGTGGGCTGATTCGAGCGAGGAGGATGAGGCATATGGACGTGCAAGGCAGTTGTTGAGTCAGAGTCTGGATGTTGGTCGTGCCAGTGGGGGTAATACCCATACACCTGCCGATACCAAAGGCAAAGCGAGGGCGAGATGAGACTCGGAGTTGATTATTTTGATTATTATTTAGGTTTTGTGTCTGTGACTGTTTTGTTTCTATAGCAGCATCCGAGTATATTTTTTCTTACTTATATGTTTCCACTACTATGCTTGGCGGTTGCATTGGTTCTTCGAAGAGCAATGTACAAGTACAACACGTATGAGGGACCAAGTATCATAACCAAGAGACTATGCAAGCATCATTTCCAACAAGATACCCAGGACTCTCCAAACAAGGATTGATCAACGGAAAGTCGGCAAACTCTGTCAGGAGTTATCATCAAAGAGTAGTAAGGGCGGTAAGCAAGCTTCCTATTCCAAAGTGCAACCCAACCAAAACAGCCACCATCAGAACCTTTGATCCAACCATTGTGTTCGTCCAAAGCACCATGGGAGAGACCTTGCACACTCCACACTTTGATAGTGTTATCCCATGACACAGAGACAGTGTGGGTTCCATCTTGTGAATAAGCCACAGAACTGACTGCCATTGTGTGTCCCCGAAATGGACCTGCAATAAGTTGACCATTGGTTGCATTCCAAACCCTTATGGTATTGTCCTGAGAGCCAGAGACAATACAAGTTCCATCAGGTGAATAAGCAACAGAGTTGACTGAACCTGTGTGTCCCTCAAGTGGACCTGCCACAAGCTGACCATTGGTTGCATTCCAAACCCTAATAGTCTCATCCAAAGAGCCAGAGACAATGTAATTTCCATCAGGTGAATAGGCAACACAGAAGATTGTATGTGTGTGTTCCCCAAATGGACTTGCTACAAGCTGGCCACTGCTTGCATTCCAAATCCTAATGGTATTGTCCATTGAGCCAGAGACAATGCAAGTTCCATCTGGTGAATAAGCAATAGAGTTGACTGAACCTCCATGCCCCTCCAATGGACCCACCACAAGCTGACCATTAGTTGCATTCCAAACCCTAATGGTACTATCTTGAGAGCCAGAGACAATACAAGCTCCATCAGGTGAATAGGCAACACAGTTGATTGATTTTGTATGTCCCTCAAATGGACCTGCCACAAGCTGGCCATTGCTTGCATCCCAAACCCTTATGGTCCTGTCCACAGAGCTAGAGGCAATGCAAGTTCCATCAGGTGAATAAGCAACAGAGTAGACTTCATCTGTATGTCCCTCAAGTGGACCTGCCACAAGCTGCCCATTGGTTGCATTCCAAACCCTGATAGTCTTGTCCTTAGAGCCAGAAACAATGTAGGTTCCATCAGGTGAGTATCCAATAGAGTGGGTAAATCCTGTGTTTTGCTTGGAAAGACCTGCCACAATGACACCATTGGTTACATTCCAAACCCTGACAGTCTTGCTCCAACAGCCAGAGACAATGTGGATACCATCAGGTGAATAGGCAGTACAGATGACTGGTGCTGGGTGTCCATGAAATGGACCTGCTATGAGCTGACCATTTTTTGCATTCCAAACCCTGATGGTCTTGTCCCAAGAGCCAGAAACAATGCAAGTTCCATCAGGTGAATAAGCAACAGAAGCAACAGTAGATGTGTGTCCCTCAAATGGACCTGCCACAAGCTGACCATTGGCTGCATTCCAAACACAAAAAGTCTGGTCCTCTGATCCAGAGACAATACAAGTTCCATCAGGTGAATAGGCAACAGATTGGATTGAATCTCTGTGCCCCTCAAATGGACCTGCCACAAGCTGACCATTGGTTGCATTCCAAACCCGAATAGTCAAGTCCTCTGAGCCAGAGACAATGCAAGTGCCATCTGGTGAATAGGCCACAGATTGAACTGAATCACTGTGACCCTCAAATGGACCTGCCACAAGCTGACCATTGGTTGCATTCCAAACCCGAATAGTCTGGTCCTCTGAGCCAGAGACAATGCAAGTTCCATCAGGTGAATAGGCAACAGATTGGACTGAATCTGTGTGCCCCTCAAATGGACCTGCCACAAGCTGACCATTGGTTGCATTCCAAACTCTAATGGTCTCATCCCAGGAGCCAGAGACAATACAAGTTCCATCAGGTGAATAGGCAACAAAAGTGACTGATGCTGTGTGTCCCTCAAATGGGCCTGCTACAAGCTGGCCACTGCTTGCATTCCAAACCCTGATAGTCTTGTCCCGAGAGCCAGAGACAATGTCAGTTCCATCAGGTGAATAGGCAACAGAGTTGATCCAATGTTGATGACCTGTCATGACATGAACCTCAGCTGGCCAATTTTCAGGATGCCCAGAGGTGATGGATGCATGTTTCTGCAGGTGATTAGACCAGAGTGCACAGAGTGGAGAGCTAGAGGGGGTTTGGGGCATGGCAGACAGATATAGATGGCAGGTGGATTCTCTTAGGACAGGAGCAAATACTTGGATGAATTGAGATGCCTCTGATGCTACCACACCAATTTTATGGTCCTGGGATTTGTCTACATTTAATATTGGTTACAAATTGTCATGGATCATCTCACCTTTGCCCACTTTGACAGGCTGTTGCAGGCCTCTATGGCAGATAGGATCATTGTCTGTGGTGAGATAACTGAGAGAAGACTGATGGCTTCAATCCAGTAAGGAAGGAAATTCATGAAGAAAGATGCAGTCTCATGCAACATATATTGGTCAGGGCTAGCATTTTGCAGATGAACCATCCAGTATTGACAAGAGTATGCCAACTGAGGGGGAATGGCCTTCTTTACTCGACTAGGCAGATCAGTGATAGTGGAGTTGAACTGTCGAGAGTCCTTGAGATCACAGATATTGAAGTGAAGCTTTTCTTGCATGCATCCAATCAGAGCTTGGCCAAGGGAAAGAGAGTGATGGGATTGAATGACTACATGGAACTTGATGGAACTCCGAGCTCCGTCCAGCAAGTAGTCACGGAATGATGTGTGGAGTGGTCGGATGGGCTTCTCTTCATCATATACCCCATCCAACAATGAACCCATGGGTTTGATGATACCCCGAAAATTCCACTCTTCTTGTGCCTCAAACAACAAAGAAAGGGACATCAATGAGAGTGGCTCCTGCAATGCCAGCACAATGGCCATCACGTCTCGGAAGGACTGCTGAGCCTCACTCGATGTAAACAGTTGTCCTAGAATGGTATCATATAGGACATCTAGAGGGCGACCGCCATTGTTTTCCTGCTCCAAAACGATCTTCAGTCTCCTCAATGGGTGGACTCCAGTAGAGCCCTCTCCTGTAATAAATCTACAAGCAGCAGAAGCCCATTGGAAGAGATGTTGTGAACGGTAGACGAGCAGTTGACACCACTCTTTCTGGGGCCAGGCAGTTTCTAGTGCAGTAAGATGATGAAGCGAATCATGGATGAACCTCCGCAGGTCTTCATCAACATCTTTGTCAGGAATCTCTCTCATTTGCTTATGGACCAAATTTAAGCCTGACGAGGCAAACGTCGTCAAGATATCATCCTCGGGTCGAGCAGTGATCAAGAAGCGAAGGTTGGTCGGAAGGGTGTTATCGGAAATTTGCTTGGACATAGCTTTCAGCAATGGCTAGCGATCGATTGGACGGCCACTTTCGTCAAGGGCGTCTATGACGACCACCAACGGCCCGATAGGGTCGAGACCCTCAAAAGGTTGGATGATGAGTTGCTCGATCTGCTCTGCCGGTGATTCGGACGTGCAAAGCGATCGGTCGCCTTTCACGACATCCCAAAGAGCAGACTTGTACTGCGGATCGCGATCAGACAAGTTCCGTGCTATAGTGCTGAACAGATTTTTGGGATTCCGCCTGGCGACATCAGTACTGGAGAAGCAATACGACGAGCCCAGTCGCTTTTGCTCGTCGTACAGTCGAGCGATCGTGTGAGCCACTGCAGACTTGCCCGATCCAGCCACGCCAGTGAGCAAGCACAGTCTTGGGGCATCCTTGTCGGGATTGTTGAGGATGTCACAAATATCGCGAAGCAAGGACTCGCGCGTCCCGGGAAGGCATCCCTTTTCCTGCATATATCTGGCACCGAATGCGTATGGTATGTCGTTCAGGTCTATGGCTTTCGCTGTATTCGAGGTTCGTGAATACTCACCCAGCAGTCCGTTAAACAGGTCGGACTCACCGGTATGATCCACGATATCCATCATACGAAAGACCATGATACCCGTGTGCACTGTTACACCTTCCAGGAATGCGGTCTTGAGTTCTTCTAACTTGGTCCCGTAATCCCCGATCCTTGCATCTATATCAGAGAACGTGTATTTTATCATCCGTGCGCCTATATCCAGAGTTCAGAGAAATGAAAGGCGGATTTGACGACGACTAAACAAAGTTCTTTCGTTGGGCATATTCAATGACGAAGTATCCACACTCCGTCACTTGCCGTATCAGAAGCGTGATAGGCTTCTTGTGTGCCTCGATCGCCTTCAAAGGTTCGGCGTTGTCGACGAAGTCGAAGGCGTCACTCATCATGGCCGCCAAGCGAACGACCCGGTCATCGCGATTCTTCTGGTCTACCAACACCTGTGTGTCGCACCGCGATCAATTAGCGACAGGGATATGATCGAGAGAGAAACATACTCGGCTCGCAGCGGATATAACGGACCAAGCAAACGAAGCGTAGGGATGAACCTGTCTTGCATTGAGATCATAGGAGCGTCGAGAGACCAGACATCAAAATACCTCGGCAATGCTGGCCACGATCTTGTTGAATAGTTCGATCCTTTTGAACAAAATACCCCAGGTATTGTTGAATGCTTCTATTCCATTCACAACCTTTGAGCCAACGTCGACCACCGAGGATAATACGGCAGCTGCTGCGGGTGTAGAACCAAGTGGGTCGATGGCTCTGGTCGCATCGGTGACTACTTGTTTAGCTTGGCGTTTGTCCGCGTCGGAGTAAAGGTCGACCAAGCCTGATGCACTGCCCACTGCGGATGTGGAACGAGGAGCGTCGATGTCCACTGCTCGTTTAGCTTGGCGTTTGTGGGCGTTAGAACCAATGTCGACCGCCGAGGATGATACGCCCCCAGGAGTGGGCGTGGAACCAAGTGTGTCGATCGCTGCGGTCTCCTCGGTGACTGCTTGTTTAGCTTGGCTTTTGTCTGCGTCGGAGTCAACGTCGACCGTGTAGCCGGGTACGCCGCCAGCTGTGGGCGTGGAACCAAGTGTGTCAGCCGCTGCGGTGTCCTCGGTTACTGGTTTTTTAGCTTGGCTTTTGTCTTCGTTGGAGTCATCGTCGACCGTGGAGTCCGGTACGCCGCCAGCTGTGGGTATGGAACCAAGTGCGTTGGTCACTGCGGTCTCCTCGGTTACTGCTTGAACGGCCAACGCAAATTTGATGGTGATGTCCGAAAGGTGGGAACCATTGGATGTGTCCGTTAAGTGTGGAAGACGCTCGTCGAAGACTGATTAGAAAGATCGCATCAGCAGAACGGACGGCAGAGAAGATCTTCATACTATTGTCCGCAGTAAGTTTGCCGAGAATGCTACCGATGGTCTCATAGAGGCGTCCGACCAGTTCCCGCGGTCGAATGCGATGGTTTCGGTACACTTCAGCAACAAGGACGGAGTCGTCGTTGCCGTCACCGAGAGAATTCAGTTTGCAGGCATCGAAGGACGAAGATGTACGCACAGAAGGAAATTGTCGACCCAAGTGGTACAGTTACTTTTCTCTTTTGCTTTCTTCGTCACCTGCGATCTATCGCCGATGGTGAATTTGACTTGATATTTCCTTGAGAAAAGAGGTTTTCGTTTCCAGACAGAGCGAAGTTCGATTGCTAACAGAAAAGCATAAGAAGTTATAACAACAAGAAACGTGTACACCAAGCTTACCTTTGATATTGATTGTCTTTGCTCTAGAACACGAATAATCAGCAAGTTTGATAAGAAGGAGTAGATAGACATACATGGTTGTATTCATGGGTGTAAATCTTGGTTTGCGTGAGTCTGCTGAGTTATATGATGGAGATGAGGTGGTGGATGTCGATGGACTTTCGTTCAAGCCACGAGGCAACCGTGACGGCGAGGTGACACACGGGCCACGGCGGCCCGACACTGCTACATAATCCTCCCAACACCACCGTCGCTGCTACATTTGCGCTCACGCCCATACCCACATCCGGTAACATCAACACCAAACTCGCCCAAGCCCAAACTCAGCTCCAACCCTGCGAAGCCCACCTCATCACTAAGGATGGCAAGCTCGACGTTCGACGTATCGACGATGGACCTGAACGTCGTGCCCTCATGGACTTTCACAGCTCTCTGGGCCGAGATGGGGAAACAGAGGCTCAGGGCTCTTGGGTCAGAGCGATAGTCAGAACGACGGGAGGCTGGGCGCTGACTTAGGTGCGTATATGCTTCCCTTTTGTTTGTGCTGACACTTTACCATCTTCTAGTTTCGACGCCCGCGCCAAACTCGCATTGGAATTACCCGTCGGACGGCTCCTCCCTCACCCGCCTCCCAGACCGTAGCTCACTCCACCGAGGCAAGTCCAGATCCGACCCTAAGCCCCAACTCGAACCCCCTTGTGTCGAAAACAGCCTGGACGTCTTCGCCTGCGACCCTTACTCAGGCGCAGAAGCACTAGGTCGTGTCTACTGATCATCCAATCAAGTGCGCCAAATGTTGCTAACCCTTTACCTAACGATATCTGATTATCAAGCCCGCTCAGTCTCGACACGTACACATGATGGGCCTGCCCAATTCCCCCCTTCAATGTCGGCGCCTCACCTGCTTAGGAACGGAAGGACGGTGTGAGAAATGAAATGTGCAAAAAGCAGGACACGTAGCTATCATGTCCGATTGCCTTTTGCGAACGTTAATAAACATGTTCCACATTAATGGTTGATAAGAAGCAAGTTCCTTCCACCGTCGTTAAGAATGTGATACGTATGCATGGAGTGTAACACACTGACAAGTATTACTGTAGGTATGGTTTTTTTTTTGACAGCTCTCGGATGAGTCGTTTGAAGGGTAGTAGGATGAGGTCATGATAAAAAACATCGTCCGACGTCCGGTAACGCTAACAATATTTGCACGACTAGTGTTACTGAACGCTGACCGTACGGATGCAGTCCATCAGTTCCGCCCACGGCGTCTCCTTCCGAATCTGAACCTTGATGAAGCTGTCTGTCGCGATGCGTCTATACTGCATGCGCCCCTGCGAGGCAAGCAAGATCGCACCGAACGGTTGCCTGAGCCGAACGGCGAGCCGCATCGCACGCACAGGCAGATCAAACAGAGGAGCATCATCTTCAAAATCTTCGTCGATTAGAAGACTTATCCAAGGATGGACGAGAACCAGATGTTGCGTCGCCAGCGAGTCGTCTTTAGTCTCGATCCGTACGTCACTGAGAAGTTGGGTAGTGGCGTCATAAACATGGAGGTCGGGATCGGATTCGGGTTTAGGGAGATGATGGAGGATATCAGTGAGCCGGAAAACAAGCCCTGGAAGCCTCAAACCAGAAATGATGGACAATGAGGGGAGATCATGAAGCCGTTCGTACAATCGATCGACCAGGGAAAAATCAGAAAGACATGACTGCAACTCGATAACCATCCGATCCATCTCGACAGTCTCGACAGATGGTGGAACATGTGGCGGAACGACTTGGTCAAAAACAGTGAGATCAGACGGGAGGTAGCTGTGATTACTACTAGTATTCCCGGTCCAGGCAAGAATGGTGACGTTGGCCGAACGCGCGAGGATATTTTCCAAGAGTCGTCCGACTGCTTGTCTACCCTCTCCATAGATGACAGGAATGGTGACGTTGAAAATGCCGAACAGGCAGTATGCAATATCTTCTTCTCGTGTCGTTTGCCGTGTCGAAGCCAGATAGAGCTTCTCCCGCACCCTCGTCAACCCTGGCTGAAGCGTAGCAAGGGCCTGAGTAATAATTCGCGTTGCCTGTTCCATCTCCGCAAGAATAACTGGGGATTCCTTGTGATTGAACATATCGAGATCGAGGTACGGCTTCCAGTCTTCCGTATAGAATTGTACGGCCTTGGAGGCGACATACTCTTAGTATGTCCAACCACGTGTGTTCCAGATGCTCGTCCACAGAGACCCCTTTTTTGGCGATTTGCCAGAGTGAACACCGAGGAGATGGACGATCGTGAGCGCTGCATGACAATACCACCGGAACATGGCGACCACTGATTCTTGCTGAACTCCCTTGTCGCTCTGGTTAACGCAGCACGTGTCACTCCATGCCCATCGGAAGCGGCGAGACTGCACAAGCTTGCAGAAACTGATGAGCTTGTCGTTCGCAGGAGATGCGGGTAGTCCGCTGATTAGAGTGTTCTCGACAAGTTGGAAAGATGGCTCGGGTGGCTGCCACCTGTGCGAGAACATCACATATTCGTAAAACTTTGCCACCTCCCTTTTGATGCGTTCACTGTCGAGTCGATCATAGGTAGTCATGGAAGACCGCAGCTCGTTGAACATCGGGTGCTCCTCGAAAGCTGCCGCTTGCATTGTTTTATCATAGAGACGACCGGTGGGGATGTGGATGAGTACACGGGGAATGTCACTGATCGTCTGTTCGACGACCTTGCGAATTAGTGGTGCCGTGTCAACAGAACAACTCTGTATGTCTATCAGCACGAAATCAGCCCGTGTCATCTAGGTAATGTGCGCAAAACGTGCTCACCACGGATTCGTGGGTCAGGTGAATCCTCCATGCCCGACAGCATCATCCCGAACGCTCCGGGTCCCTCCTTGTAACCACCCATGCTATGAGCGTGTTTCTTTTTGGTAGCCTAATTGTACCGTCAGTACTGTCGACATGACGCGATGCATAAACTAATACATACCTTGGTAACATTTATGAGTTCATCCTCCAACAGGCCTAGTCGCACTTTGCAGCATTTGACTATGATGTCATTAATGTCTTCCGGGTCAAGCGAGAGTGCGCTCGAGTAGGAGCCGATGGCCCCATCGTAATTCTTCGAGTCCATTGCCGCATCACCCTCTTTTATCAGCTTCTCGACGCAGCCTCGTCGAAAATCTTAAGAGACTTTCAGCCAAGTCTCAGCGTCCTTATTGCAGGCACTCACTCTGCTCCCATTGCGAGGGTTGATCTGAAGCACTCGTCTCCTGCCATAGCTCATCCTTGATATTTCTTGAACTGAACAGAATGAAAATGGTCATCCTCTCTTGCAATAAATCCACAAGCAGCAGAAGCCCACCGGAAAAAAATTGTTGTGAACAGTGGACAAGAAGTCGAGACCAATCTTGCTGGGGCCGGTCATCTTCCAGTTCAATAGACTGATGAAGAGAATGATGGATAAACCTCCGAAGGTCTCCGTCATCATCTTCATTGGGAATCTCTCCCATTTGCTTATGGACCAGATTTAAGCCTGAAAACACGAATGTGGAGAGGATATCAGTTTCGGGTCGAGCAGTGATCAAAAAGCGAAGGTTGGTTGGAAGGGCGTTCTCGGAAATCTGCTTGGATATAGTTTTCAGAAGTTGCCCGCGATCGGTTCGACTCCCACTTTCGTCGAGGGCATCTATGACGACTACCAACGGCCCAATGGGGTCGAGATGCCTACAGGGTTCGATGATGAGCCGCTCGATCTGCTCGGTCGGAGATGTGGACGTGCGAAGTGCTCGGTTGTCTTTTACGACATCCCAAAGGGCAGACTTGTACTGCGGATCGTGATCAGACATGTCCCGTGCGATAGTGCTGAACAGATTTTGGGGGTTTCGCCTCGCGACATCGGTACTGGAGAAGCAATACGACGAGCCCAGTCTCTTTTGCGCGTCGTACAGTCGAGCAATCGTATGAGCCACCGCAGACTTGCCAGATCCAGCGACACCAGTGAGCAAGCACACCCTTGGGGCATCGTAGTCGGGATTATTGAGGATATCACAAATATCGCGAAGCAAGGACTCGCGCGTCCCAGGAAGGCATCCCTTTTCCTGCACATATCTAGCACCCAATGCGTATGGTATGTCGTTCAGGTCTATCACTTCCGCTATATTCCAGGTCCATGAACGTTCCCCGAGCCGTCCATTGGAAAGGTCAGACTCACCGGCACGACCCCTAGTATTCATGACCATGAGACTTGTGTGCAGCGTCACACTCTGCAGGAACGAGTTTTTGAGTTCCAGTAAATTGGTCTCGTAACACTTGATCTTTGCATCTATATCAGATGACGTGTATTTTGCCCTCCACGCCCCTGCATATGGAGATCAGATAAGAAAGGTGGATTCGATGAGGACTAACGAGAGTCCTTTTGCCGGGCGTATTCAGCGATGAAGTACCCACTGTCACTTGCTGTATCAGAAGCGTGATAGGCTTCTTGTGTGCCTCGATCGACCCCAATTGTTTGGCGTCGTTGACGAAGTCGAAGGCGTCACTCATCATGGCCGCCAAGCGAACGACCCGGTCATCGCGATTTTTCTGGCCTACTAACGCCTGTGTGCCGCACGGCGATCAATTAGCGACAGGGATATGATCGAGAGAGAGAGACATACTCGGCTCGCAGTGGATATAGCAGACCAAGCAAGCGATGCGTAGGGATGAACCTGTCTTGCAATGAGATCACGGGAGTGTCGAGAGGCTAAACATCATATACCTCTGCAATGCCGGCCACGACCTTGTCGAACAGTTCGATCCTTGTCAACAAAGTACCCCAGGTATTGTCAAATGCTTCTACTCCATCCAAAACATTTGAGCCAACGTCGACCGTGAAGCCTGGTACGCCGCCAGCTGTGGGCGTGGAACCAAGTGCTGCTTGTTTAGCTTGAACGGCCAGCGCAAATTTGATGGTGATGTACGAAAGATGGGGACTATTGGATGTGTCCGTTAAGCGTGGAAGACGCTCCTGGAAGACTGATTGGAAAGATCGCGTCAACGGAACGGACGGCACAGAAAGTCTTCATACCATTGTCCGCAGTGAGTTTGCCGAGAATGCTACCAATGGTCTGATCGAGGCGTCCGACCAGTTCCAGCCTTTTAAAGAAATGGTTTCGGTACACTTCAGCAACAAGGACGGAGTCGTCGTTGCCGTCACTGAGACAATTCAGTTCTCTGGCATTAAAAACGAACATGTACGCACAGAAACAAATTGTCGACCCAAGTGGTACGGTTCTTTTTCTCTTTTTCTTTCTCCGTCAACCGCGATGCATTGCCTATCGAAAATTTGATTTGATATTGCCTTGAGAAAGGGAGTCTGCGCTGCCCGACTGAGCGAAGTTCGATACCTGAGAATCAGGTGAGTTTGTATGCGACAGGAATGTTTTCACCAGGCTTTCCTTTGATGTTGATTGTCTTTGCTCTAGAATCGCCCTCAGCAAGTTACCTATGACCGTGATGCGAAGAAGTACATACACATACATGTTTGAATTCATGGCTAAATTAACCTGTAAAGTTTGGTTTGCGTGTGTCTGCATATGGAGGTGAAGTGGTAGATGGACGATTCGTCGCAGTTTCGTTCAAGCTGGCATGAGGTAGGAAGATAGTCGTTCCTTCTTTTAGGGTCTACTTTCATTGTACAGGCATCATGATTAGACATGAGGCAGCGGCGAGGCATACAGCGCCTGGGCCAAGTGACACTGCCACATAATGATACTGCGGCCACTACGAAAGCTCCGGAGTCCGTTCGGCTACTTGCCTCTTTCCTCTTCGATGGCCTTTGTCCCGCACCCGATAACACAACGTCAACCGCTCCTTGTCCACTCTCAGCATCTCCGCCTCTTTCTCCAGCTGTCTGGGTTGAGCTGGGGAAACAGGCTCTCCAGGCCTTGGGTCAGAATGATGGTCAGAACGACGGGAGCCTGGGCGCCAACTCGGGTGCGTATATGCTTTCCTTTTGCTTGTGCTGACAATTGACCATCTTCTAGTTTCGACACCGCCAACACACCC
Source organism: Leccinum subgranulosum (assembly GCA_038091575.1). Taxonomy (NCBI): domain Eukaryota; kingdom Fungi; phylum Basidiomycota; class Agaricomycetes; order Boletales; family Boletaceae; genus Leccinum; species Leccinum subgranulosum. The sequence goes on from JBBPOS010000608.1 coordinate 12,426, forward strand.
TCCGCTTACCCTTCAAACAGCTCCTCCTTCACCCCAAAGCGCCTCCCAGACTGTAGCTCACTCCGCCGAAGCGAACCATGAAAGTCTCCCCTCGTCCAGACAACACCCAAACGCTCACCCGCGGCACTCAAGTCCAGCTCCAAGCCTAAGCCCCAAGTCGAACTCGAGGTCCAAAAAAACCAAGTTCAACGCCAATGAAGCCCACAATTGCTCTCCTGCCTGCGAATGCCATCCCCGAGCTCACGCGTACGCTCACGGTCCCCTTCGAGCGACGATCATTCAGCGCCAGCAACTGCAACGCAGCAACCTCATGTGTCCAAAACAACGGCACACTTGCCCAGGCCCCAGGCGCAGAAGCATCAGGCGTTCACATCTACCGCCCTCCCAGCACGTTGCCCAAGTCTTTGACGAAACCTCTGACAGGCCTTCCTCCTCCCATCATCGCCCCCACTCCGACTCCAATTACGCCACTAAAACCAATCCCAATACGACTTCGCTCGCGCGTACTCCCCGATCTCTCTCGCCCCAATTTTTTCGTGGCTTTGGTGAAAGGTTCCAACGACGGGTACGGTCACCCATCCGACGATCACCCTGGTGGCGGGCCCCTCCAAGTCGTCGAAAATGACCCATCCTCGCTGGCGTTTTTCGGTTCGCTACGGGGCTTGTTGCGTGGGTCTCCTGAGCCGTCTGGATGGGCGAGGGGGAACTGGTGATGAGGAGTAAAAGCTGAAAAGGGGAACGGAAAGGGAGAGGGGGGTGGTTATATGAATGGGCGCATGTATCCGGGGTGGGAGACTTGCGGACGAGGAATCGGACGTCGAATCTATTGCACCTACGACTGCAGCGAACACAGCAACGACAGCAACATCAATGATGTCGACGATGGTCATTGGGCGGCGTGGGTCGGGTCGCGGCTGCGCAAGGGCAGACCTGGTGCACTAGCTGGGTCGCCGTCTACACGGCGAGCGCAGGGCCAGTGGTAATGGGATAGGGAGCGGAAACAGGTCGCACGTGTCGAAAACTGTCCGAGTGAATGAGGTGGGCCCTGGTTCAAAGGTGTTGAACATAACCTCGGGCAGGGGGACGGCGACGGACACATCAACTGGAGCAACGGGCCTGGGTAAATCGCGAATGGCGCGTCGAAGCACGACGAAGCGTCGCAAGACATCCGTAGCTGATCCGAGGGGCAGCGATCGGGGACAGTCGGACGGGGAGGTGATGGTCGGCACTCGGCAGCGGGAATGAGCTGAAAGCCAACGCTAATCCGGGCTAGGGCGCGCCACGAACAAGACGTACTGCGACAACCATGGCTGGTACGAGCCGTCTGGATACCGACGTTCGGCGTCATTGTCAGAGGCGGACGTGCACCTTGCGATGTTATCATCATCGCCCTTGCCCTCGCCAGTTCCCTCTGAATCTCCAGCTCGCTCCCCATCGTCTGGGTCCGAGTCATTGTCTCTCCGAAACCGCACGCACGACGTCAAGCACAGGTCAGCAATGGATACTCACACAAGCAGCGCGTCAAAAATCAGAGCTTGATGAGCATTGTCGCGGAGGTGACAGGCTGGCACTCGCGCTCGCGTCAAAACGACAAAGGCAACGCGACGAGTGCCGCGTTTTCTGGTGCCGTCCGTGTCGAACAGGGAGGTCGTTGGGGACCGGGATCAGTCTCCTGTGAGGGTTGCCGGTGTCGGGAGGAGGTTCGGGATGGATAGGGTGATAGCGGCGACGATTAACGGTTGAGGGCACGCGAGGTCTGCAAGTTCGCCTGAGAACAGGCGTTTGGATGCGGGTCCGATGAGGATGCCATTACGATCGGCATTGTGCAACGCGAGTAGGACACCATCCCCGGGACCTGTTTCCACACCCATGGCGCGGACTATGACAATGGCGGCAGGGACGGTCGTGCCGCAGGGAAGTACCGCAGCAGACGAGCGAAACCGAGGTTGGAGGCCGTGGAGGGATTCGGCGTCGGTGTCGTCGTATGCGATTGAGAGGGAGAGTTTGAACAGGTGAAGTGCTGCAGTCGAGGGTGCCGTCGCCATCCGGCATACAAACGCCGTCCCCAGAGCCTTCGTTTATTATTCCGACGCCCCCTACCTGTCGACCCTCCTCCGGTGGTGCGAACTGCGACGACGACTGGAAATGGGCACGCTGATCCCCATGCGACAGAGTCGTCGGTACCGCCTTCGTCAACCGTGTTGACGGAGACAGATGCAACGGCTGCTGTTGGTACGGTCAAGGTGCGACGCAAGAGCGTCCGGATGAGTCTGCAGCCTACGTTTTCGCCTACGCCGCCTGCAATGTTCGATGAAAACGGTGAAGATGGTGAGGGCACCGCGCCGTGGAGTCGGGCGTTCTCGATGAAGGAGGAAGGGGATCGCGCTCGAGCGAGGAGGCGTGGTGGTGGTGGTGGTGGTGGTGGTCAGAAGCCCGAGTCTGAACACGAGGACGTGTGGGATGATTCGAGCGAGGAAGACGAGGCATATGGGCGTGCGAGGCAGTTGTTGAGTCAGAGTCTGGATGTTGGTCGTGCCAGCGGGGGTAATACCCATACACATACTGATACCAAAGGCAAGGCGAGGGTGAGATGAGACTCGGAGTTGATTATCTTGATTATTAAATATAGGAGGAATATTTACACCTACTGCTACAGGGTCCACTCCCCAAGCTAAAACATTTCACCGAAGATTTATACATATATTCAATAACTTGGAATGATTTTTCCGAAGCTAAGTATCCACTTGATGACAGGGGGAGGAGTGGTAAAGGAAAAAAAGGAGAGGTTAGAGCACCTTCTTGATGTCCCCCTTGAGAACCGAAGGAGGCTTCGTTGACGTCGTCGATACGCTGTTTAACGCGTATATCGTTCAAAACACACGTCGTTTCAACGTGAACAAGCCAGACGCACCTGAACAACCCCTTGAGATGAACCGGCTTGAAATCCTTGTCCCCATGTGGTGGGCCACCCCTGTACCCTTCGTCCCGCGAATCAGACGTCTCGTGCTCCGCGTTTTCTTCTACCTCCTCCGTACGCCCAAACGGACTCCTCGCTGCCATCACTGCAGCGGAGGTCGACCACTGCTAGTCCCGTATCCAGTCGAAGGTCGTCGATGCCTCCCAATCGTACCACCGATGCTTGGCAGCAACGCACCGCCCGTACTGCTT
>JBBPOS010000609.1:0-15589 GCA_038091575.1 Leccinum subgranulosum
CCATAACGTCCCCCTCCGTTTCTCTTCCATCGACGTCTCCCCCCCGCCATCTGAAGCCGAGACTCGCGCCCCCCCCCCGACGCTCATCCTCTACCCTTCCTCCGAGTCCGAATCAGGGACCGATACCGACTGTGACGGAGAGCACCCCGACAAGGAGGAATCCTCTTGTACCAGCCTCGCAGAGGTCTACAACAACATCGCCGAAGCCAAAGAACGCGCCGCCCGCAAGCTTAGACGCGATGCACAGCGCTCCCGCTCGGAGATCCTAGCCGTTCTCGGACCTAAGGCGAGCTCAGCCCTCTGATGGCCATCAAGGCATCAAGTACAGCAATGATCATCATGACTCTCCCGATAGACACACTGGACACTCCACAACCCCATTCGTTACATATATAAGTATCCGCACAAGCATCTATCACCGTGCATAAGTATCTGTATTCTAGACTATCACGCATGGACACGATGTAGAACATACACATTCCTTCCTTAGTAAATCTAATCTCTTTATTACCTTTATGAAGCGCGTTTGACGTCGCCAAAGCTGAGGATCGTACAATGACGCCGTCTATTACTATCCAAGACGACTCATCGGCCCTCTAGGGTTGCAAACCGTGGGGTACGGGTAATACCGCAGTCCGTTTATAATCGACGACGAGATCGGCCCTCGAGTTGCGACGATGTAGCCGCAAAGCCATGACCGCCCCGAGTCCTGTCCTTCCTCCGAGTCCCTTCTGCGTGACATGGCGAGCACCACAAACATAACATAGTGCTATGTACCAGTGGCTGATCGATCAGATCAGCAAAATAGAGTGGTGTGGCAGTCCCTGTCCTTTTGAAAGCCACGGCGTTCCCTGCCCGAACGCCAGCCGCTCAATGGCAGATGAAGTCGTCCGTCTGTCAATCATCAATCAGAAAGGCTCGATCGAGGTACCAGGACGTGTTCCGAATATGTCGGCTATCTTCATTTGGTTTTCAGGTGAGAGTCCGAAACTGACACCTAGCACGAACTGGGTAAGATGCGAACATGATGCATCACTTACCACACGTACATCAGGTCAGTGGTGGGTATGGAAATCCGTCATCGTATTACTGACTGCATGCATACATACTGTGGCACCCAACAATCATCACTGTCGTCGTCGTCGTCTTCAACGTCTGGGAGAGGGATCGCGTGCGCACACGTGATGATACAAAGGAGTGTTGTCACAGAGGAAGGTAATCGAAACACACGCACGCGGGCTATATGTACGGAGGAGGCCGACCGGGGTCGCGAGCCGAGGGTCGGAAGTCGGAAGCGTGACGAGAGGCGGAAAGCGTGCTGTTGCGATCACCATGCATGAACATCATGAACATTTGAACGTTAACATCGGATGGTGGAAAATCATGCCCAGGGCCCAACTTGAAGGGTACCTTGGCGTGTCGGACCGTTGATAAATAAGCATCAATCCGGACCTTGATCATTCTATTTTACCCCCATCCACGGCGCAAACCACCTATCAACAGTAAGTAATAGTATCGCATTGCACCCTCAGCGGTCAAAATTCAAGCAAAACTATGAATACTGATCACAAGAAAACACCCTGTCTTGCCATTCTTCCCCTGATGATCAATCAGGCAGGACAACTCTGCATCCTACACATCATTTCCTCTATCCTCGAGCTGGATTTCCTCCCCACCTTCCTCCTCGCCCGGACGGCTACTGACACCTGCGAACGCGATTCCAGAGACAGAGTGATCCCTTCCAGCAACGTCCCCAGAACGCGAAGAGATCCCAAAAGCACTATCAATCCCTGCCAACCGACCACGGCTGTCCTTGTCGAACAGCTCACGCATTCCGATCACAAATTTTGGAACATGGAGAACATGGAGATGGCGTATAAGAATTCGAGAGTAACAGACCAGAGAGGGGGCAACACGGCCCCATTCGCGGCTGATACCGCGTTGTTGATACCACTCAGCATATTCCTGTGTCGTTGCGCAAAACTTGATTAGCGGTGCCATAATAGATTGCGCGCGCAAGGACCACTAGTAGCAAAGATATGACGGAAAACCTACACAAAGAGATAAGCAACACCCTCCTTGACGATCAAGGACATATATCGGTTGGGCTCCCAATACCCCGTCGCCTTGTACATCGCGATTGATTGCTTCGCCAACGGAACGAGACCAAGGATCAATAATAGGGCATCGAAGAGAACTTGCCAGATGACCACATATTTCAGGTAAGGGCCGATTACAGGAAACGTCTCGGTGCAAATCGAGGAATAGAGCACTTGGCTGGTGGCAACTAAAAATGAAAGACAGAAGGGGGTAAAGTTCGCATGTGTACGCATTATTCCGACTGGGCAGAGTCATACCTCTGGCATCGATTTGCGGATTTTCAAAGATAGCTACATCGACGAGTCTGAAAACAACTGTAACCATGTAGCAAAGGAGAAGGATAGTAAGTATGAATTTTGAGTGATTCCACATTGCATGAACACGCAGAACCATTAACACTGATCAAAGTCAAAATATCTCAATGAAATAATGCAATGACCATCTAACTCACATAAGGAGGCACAGATGAATGCTGTAAATGCCCAAGCACCCGAGTAAGAGAAACCAGCACCTTTGGAGTATAGATAGGATTCTCTGATCAAGCATCATCAAGGACGTAGATCAACAATGCTTACACCTAACCGATTGTGAACAGGGATAATCAACAGAATGAAATCGCGTACGTCTATCACCACAACATAGTAGTATTCTCATTAGATTCGTTCGTTGAAAGGAAAAACTAACCTTGACAGGTCCAGACACGAACGTAGTGCCAGCTTGAAATAACATAGTCATGATAGTGAGCCTTGACTAATTATATTGAACGTACGAAGCGATTGAACCCTTGAAACCACGTTAAAGGCATACTGTACTTTCCATGATCGCGACTCACATTGCAGAATAGATACCAACGTAACGGACCTGTGCGAGTCAGAGTATTGTGCATGAGCCACTCTCTCAGCAAGTGTCGAAAGATTTTACAAACAATAAAATACAACACGGATACCCATGTCCAGGACTTGCTCTGCAGTGCCATCAGTGGACAGATGATTGGTTTAAAATATGTGTTGCCTGACCCAGATATGCTCAACCTATGAAGACATTAACATTGAGTGAATAAACTGTAAGGGAGGAAACACCACGTATACCTCGCTTGGAAACATGAGGACTGTTAACGAAACAGTCCCAAATTTTAGTGTTACATATGTTAAGCGCGTACTTTAATGCTCACTATAATCATAGACCACGACGGTCAGAATTGCAACTGCATGGCAGTAATGATGTTAACTTAATGAGCAATGATATGATTCGCAAAGAGCCATACGGGACATATCATTGTTTAAGAGCTGTAGCTGAACGGCCGACTGCAGGTCAGATGACATGGCGGGAAAACGAATAGCAGTATCTGGATAGTATTTGGGTTAATAGCGAAAGACGATCAGGATGAAAGGATTAAAAACAGTCGCCTGGCAGGATGTATAGCTTTTATTGCCACATGAAGTGTGTGTCGGCAATGCATTCAATTTCCCGACACAGCGCAGAAATGCAGAAATGCAGTGTTCAAGAACTTTGTCACCTATAGTCCGCGATAAGCAGTTCATATATACCAAGGCGACGCATGATGATCATATGCCGCATCTGCCATTGGTCTTCTTTTCCCACTGGTATGGGGCTGCAAAGACCCGCGAAGCAGTTACTTACTTATCTTGGTTTAGATCATTTAGTTGAACCAAGGGAATCTTCTGAAATCGGGTCGATGCCTCAGCTGTCAATGGAAACGACTAGATACACAAACCACAATGTGCTCAACTTAAAGTTGGACGAAGCACTTAATGTGATCCCGCCAGCCATTGAAGGTGATGGAAACGAGCTGATATGCGGCACTGCCTTCAATCTTTGCAAGATACTATTGGGCACAGAAGAGCATGCAGAAGAGTTTGGCAAGTGGTATCGCTTCAACTTTTGATCGCCGTTGATCAAGACACGAGTTTTTCGCGGGCTGTTCCTACCGTTCGTGTTCCTGAATGCCTCGATCATCGCATGGAATGCGACGAAGAGCCGTTTGTAACGGTTCAAGAGATGAACGTTTGTGTGAACACTCGTGGGACTTCAACACGTGACTGTACGTTGAAAGAGACCCGTGACCATGGCATGAGTCATGACGCTGGCAAGACTCGGACGCCAAGTAGATTTCGCTCTCGTAACGATGCAAGGTGTCTACCGACAGCAGCTTGTTCGCCTCACAGCCTCATAGATAGTCTGGTCATTAGACTAGGTTTACCTATGGTGTTATCAGATCATTGAGCTTGTCGTTGTTGCAGAGGTGCATTGACAAAGCATGCTCAGGCTGTTGTAGTCTCCCCGGGACGTACGATAGGCCCTCAAGCAGGAAGACGGACGTTCCTTCTTTTAGGATCATCATGCTGTTGCAACGATGATGATCACCTTGAACGTTAACATCGGACGGTGAGAAATCACACCCAGGGGTACCTTGGCTCTTGGATTCGCCGTCATCACTGACCTGGGTCCCATATTGGCACGCCCCGAGCATTAATGCTGTCAGGACTCCTATCCGTTTCAATGACCTTGGTGCGCCTTCAGCGCTTCAACTTCAGTGAAGACTTGATAAATAAGCATCATTCTATTTTACCCACATCCGCGCAAAGTTGCCGCAAACACGAACCACCTCTCAATAGTAATAGTATGTATCGCGCTGCACCCTCGGAAAACTTCAAGCCAAACTATAAATACTGATCAGAAGAAAACATACATCCTGTCTTTCCATCATTCTTCCACTGACAATCAATCAAGCAGGACAACTCCTACACATCATTTCCTCCGAGTCTATCCTCGAGCTGGATTTCCTCCTCACCCTCCTCGCCCGGACGGCTACTCACACCCACGAACGCGATCCCAGAGACAGAGTGATCCCGTCCAGCAACGTCCCCAGAACGCGAAGAGATCCCAAATGCACTATCAATCCCTTCCAACCGACCACGGCTGTCCTTGTCGTAAAGCTCACGCATGCTGATCACAAATCTGGGCATGATAGGGTACATGGTGATGACGTAAAGGAGTTGGAAGATGAGATCCCAGAGAGGGGCCAACGGGTTATCAAAGTTTATTATCGTGTTGGGGATATTGATGAGCAAAGTCCTACGTCGTGGTGAAAAACACGATCAGCGGTGCCATCCTAGATTGCGCGCGCGCAAGGGCCACTAGTAGCAAAGATATGACGAACAACGTACAAAAAGAGATAAGCAACACCTTCCTTGACCATTAAGGACGTATATCGGTTGGGCTCCCAACGCCCCGTCGCCTTGTACATCGCGAGTGATTGCTTCGCCAACGGAACGAGAGCGAGGATAAATAGTACGACATCGAAGAAAAGTGGCAAGGTCATCGTATATTTCTCGTAAGGCTCGATTACAGGATACACCACAGTGCAAATCGAGTAATCGAGCACTTGAATGGTTCCAACTAAATGAAAGACAGAAAGGAGTAGAGTTGTACATTCCGACTGAGTGGAGTCAATGAGTCATACCTGTGGCATCAACATATGGATTTTCAAAGACAGCTGCCCAGACGAGTTCGAAAACTACCATAACCGTGCAGCAAAGCAGAAGGATAGTAAGGATGGCTTTTGAGCGATTCCACATTACATGAACACGCAGAACCATTAACACTGATCAAAGTCAAAATATTGATATTTCAATGAAATGATACAATGACAGAGAACATGTGACTCACATGAAGAGGCACAATTGAATGCTGCTGATGCCCAATCGCCCGAGTAACCGAAACCAATACCTTCAGAGGTATAGATAGGATATCCAGATCAAGCATCGTTAAGGACATGGATTAATAATGCTTACACCTAAATGATTGTGAACAGGGATAATCCATGGGATGGAAACACGTACGTCTATATATCACCACAACATATTCCGATTAGAATAATTTAATTTGTTTATTAAAAGGAAAACTGACCTTGACAGGTCCAGGCACGAACGTGGTGCCAACTTGAAATAATCATAATCATAATAGTCCTTGATTGAATGCATTGAACGTACGAAGCGATCCAGCCCTTGACAACACGTTAAAGGTATACCGTACTTTCCATGATCGCGACTCACATTGCGTAATAGATACCAACGTAACGGACCTGTGCGAGTCAGAGTATTGTGCATGAGCTAGTCTCTCAGAGAGCAAGGTTTCGTAGAATGTTACACACAATAAGATACAACATGGTTACCCATGTCCAGGACTTGTTCTACTGTGCCATCAGTGGACGGATGATTTCTTTGAAATATGTGTTGACTGACCCAGATATGCTCAACCTATGAAGACATTGAGTGAATAAACAGTAAGGGAGGAACACCACGTATACCTCGCTGGGAAACATGATGACTGTTAACGAAACAGTCCCAAAGTTTAGTGTTGTATAAATAAAGTGACTCGCTCACTATAATCATAGGCCACGATGGTCACCTGTGCAACTGCATAGCAGCAATGAAGTTAGACTAATAATCAATAATATGGTTCGCAAAGAGCCATACGGGATACATAGTTGTTTGAGAGTTGTAGCTGAACGGCCGACTGCAGGTCTGACTCGGATGACATGGCGTGAAAGCGAATGTCAGTATCTGGATAATATTTGTGGTAATAGCGAAAGATGACAAGGATGAAAGCGTTAGAGCGAGTCACCTGGCAGGATGTGCAGCTTTTATTGCCACTCAAAGCATGGGTCGGTTATACATTCAATTTTCCGACACAGCGCAGAGACGTCAAGAAGTGGTCACCCACAGCCCGCGATACTAAGCAGAAGAGGCATGCCAAGGCGGCGCGCGATGAATCTGATGATCATGCATCATGCATCGATCTTCGTTTATGAGGCTGCAAAAACTTTATTTCCTGAAAGTAAAATCAGAATGCACGCCGGCTCGAAGCAGATGCCTTGGACTAGGATTGTTTTCTTGAACCAAGGAAATCTTCTGAAATCTCGTCGTTTGCGTCAGTCAATAGAGACGATTCAGGATACATATATCGCGATATGCCCAGGTCCGAGAAGGGAGCGGTCGCGCCAGCCATGGAAGGTGATGAAAAAGAGCTGATACCCACTGCCTTCAATCTTCGCAAGAAGCACTATCGCCGATGATGATCGATGTTCCATGTGCTCGTCCAGCACGTGACTGAGGTTGAAGGAGACCATCATTATGATCGAGACACCTGGACCTCCGTCCATTCTCTCTAAATTTAACGCTGTCTCGATCGCTTCACCAGCTGATCTTTCATTCCTCGTCCGTTCTCGTCCTCCTTCTCCAGTTAAACGCACAACTTCAACGCAGTTCCTCCCCCTTCCTCAAACACCGGCGTAATCAGAAAGGGAGGCGTCAAATCTCGTCTCGACATCGTCTCTCACGACTACCATCCTACCCGTCCAGAACTAAAATGATCTCGCTCCACTCCTTCCACTCGTCTGATCGTTTCATCACCGCCCGCCCTGCCCTCTTCCGTCTCTTCCGGTGCAAATACAGCGGCTACCAACGCTTCTGCCGCATCCCCAGGCCATACTGCCCGCCTCGCTAATGCCACCGGCGTTCCTCTCAACCAACGTGTCCTCGCTTACCACGAACCGCCACCTGCTTCCTCTTCCTCTTCCTCTAATTTCCTTTCCACCCAACGCAACCTCGCACGTCCCCTCTATGCTCGCGACGCACTCCCCTCCTCCAACGGCACCGCTTCCACAAAATCTCGATGTGTCCTGAGGAAGATGGTCCCGATTGACCAAAATGCTCGACGCCCCAGGCATGGTTGACGACTTTTACCTCAACCTCGTCTCATGGATACACTCAACGTCGTGGGCGTCGCACTCGGAGAAAGCACCTATCTCTGGGCAGCCGACACCGGTGTCGTCTCCCACTTTGGCGATGCACCGGACGATACCTACGTTGCCAGCGTAGATTTCAGCGCAGACGGTGCCTACCTCGCTATCGGCCTCGGCACCGGCACTATCGAGCTCTGGGACGTGGCTACATCCCAAAAACTGCGCACCATGGCCCCATCCCCCGACGCTACTAGTGCAGGCCAAGTCGCCAGTCTAAGTTGGTTCAATCATGTCCTAACATCAGGCCATTCAAACGGCTCAATCATCCATCGTGGTGTCCGGGTTCCCGGTCGCGACCCTCCAGCGACACACAGGCGAGGTCTGTGGGCTTCGCTGGAGTCCTGGCGGAGAAGTCCTTGCCAGCGGTGGTAACGACAACGTCGTCAACCTTTGGGACGATCGTGGTGGCGATGTTGGTTCCGGCGCCGCCCGCGGTGCCCAAATGGACAAAACGCAACTACACCGCAGCGGTCAAGGCCCTCGCATTTTCTCCCTGGTTACCGCTGCTTACAAGCGGCGGTGGAACGTCGGACATGTGTATACACATTTGGAACATGAACACTGGCGCGAGGTTGCATACCTATTATACTGGAGCACAGGTCACCGGCGTGCATTGGAGTACGGATCGAAAAGAACTGGTTAGCACGCACGGCTTCCCTGGCAATGCGATCGTCAGTTGGGCATATCCCCTACGTCTTCCTTGTCTGGTTCGGGAGCGGGCACTACAGCTCGCGGGACGACCGCCACGCCGACCCTGTCTCCCAAACTGTTCGAGATCCGCGACGCCCACGATTCGCGTGTCTTGTTTTCTGCGCTCTCGCCAAACGGAGAGGTTCTCGTGAGGGGTGCTGGGACGAGAACCTCAAGTTTTAGCGAATTTGGGATTCGAGGGATACTAAGGGCAAGAAGAAGGCAGTGGGGAAGAAGGAGGAAGGAGGTTCGAGGGGGATTTTGGTGACTCGATGAGTTTGATGGAGGCGGTGTTGTTGTACCTTGTCGTGTTGTAAATTCGAATTGATTGTGTTCGCGGAATGGTCTGATGCGAGAGGGATAAAACTTGACACGAGAAAGACGAATGCACTCAACACTTGTTTCCTTCAATGACCTGAGTTTGATCCCAGTGCAGTGAATTTCGTTCACGTCCTCCATTGGATGTGTAATCTGCTACCCACAGTCGTTTCATAACACGGTCGTGAGAAGCCGTGATAAACTTATACGGCTTGAACGATGGGAGTACTACCCTTCTCCTGTGCCGTCCGAAGGCTGGTGAGGTATTCCATAATAAGTCAGAAGCAGGAAGGAAATTCTGGACGTATCGAAACGTACCTATAGTCGTCTCCGTTCTGACTCAGTGATATACCTCACCGGCCTCACCCACGGCAGCGCTTGGTGTCCGCTCTTTTCGACGATCATGAGGTAACGCATTTGAATGCCCGACACAGTAAAGTATGGGATCTTGAACTTGACCGTGAGCGGTGGTCGTGTGGGCGGCTCGGTGTCTGATGCAAGTCAAGAAAGCGATACGATGCATGTGACTCAAAGCGGACTGCAGCCTTGCCAGTCACTAGTGATCTCATGCGCCACTCTCGCTCGTGCCATCTCAAAAGCCGGTATCCAACGCACAAACAGATTTTAACAGAACCACTCAGCGACCCAAGTTGCAGCTGGTTTGAGATGCGTTCGCAAATCGGCAATCTCAACAGGTAGTTGCGCGGCGCATCCTCCGTTTCTGGGGCCTTGTGCATCAACAAATGCAACTGCCCTTTGAACTACTTTTTCGTCGCATTCCTAGACAGTGCGACCCGCCAAATCCCCACCGGCAGGAACAGCCCGCATCACCCACCATAAGAAAAGTGGTGTCTTCATCAACGGCACATCGAACATCGTCGATGTTGATTTTGAACCGCGCGCCAAGTTTCTCTGTGCCTGGTATCTTGCGAAGACTGAAGGCAGTGGTATCAACTCTTTTTCATCACCTTCCATGGCTGGCTCGATCGCTTCGTCCTCGGACCTGGGCATATCGTGGTATGTGCATCCAGTCGTTTCTATTGAATGACGCCACAACCTAATTTTAGAATATTTCTTTGGTTCAAGAAAACAATCTTAGCCCAAGGCAACTGCTTCGAGCCGTACATATCGAGTATCTGCAACCCCATACCAGGGGGAAACGAAGATCGATGCTAGATGCATGATCATCACGCGCCGCCTTGGTGTGCCTGCATCTACTTGTTGCGGACTGTGAGTGACAACTTCTTGACGGTGGTATTTCTGCTTCTCTGTGCTGTGTCGGAAAATTGAATGTATTACCGACCCACGCTTTGGGTGGTAATAAAAGCTGCACATCCTGCCAGGCGACTCTTTTTAATCCTTTCATCCTTATCGTCTTTCGCTATCAATCCAATACTATCCAGATACTGCCATTCGCTTCCACGCCATGTCGTCTGACGTACAGTCGGCCGTTCAGCTATTGCTCTTAAACAATGCTATGTCCAGTATGGCTCTTTGCGAACCATATTATTACTCGTTGATTTAACATCGCTACTGCCATGCAGTTGCAATGGTGACCGCCGTGGTCTATGATTATAGTGAGCATTAAAGTGCACACTTAACATATGTAACACTAAAATTTGGGACTGTTTCGCCGACAGTCCTCATGTTTCCCAGCGAGGTATACATGGTGTTTCTTCCCTTGCTGTTTATTCACTCAGTGTCTTCATAGGTTGAGCATATCTGGGTCAGGCAACACATATTGCAACGCAAATCATCCGTCCACTGATGGCACTACAGAACAAGTCCTGGACATGGGTATCTGTGTTGTATCTTATTGTAAAATCTTCCGACACCTTGCTCTCAGAGTGGCTCATGGACAATACTCTGACTCGTACAGGTTCGTTATGTTGGTATCTATTATGCAATGTGAGTCATGATCATGCAAAGTTCAATCTACCTTTAACGTGGTTTCAAGGGTTCAATCACTTTGTACGTTCAATATAATTAGTTAAGGTTCACTATTATGACCATGTTTATTTGAAGTTGGCACTACGTTCGTGCCCGGACCTATCAAGGTTAGTTTTTCCTTTTAATAAATGAATCGATTCCTAATGAGAATATGTTGTGGTGATAGACGTACGTGTTTCCATCCCATTGATTATCCCTGTTCACAATCAGTTAGGTGTAAGCATCGTCAATCTACGTCCTTGATGATTCTTAATCAGGATATCCTATCCATACCTCTGAAGGTGTGGGTTTGGATGACTCGGGTAATTGGGCATTTGCAGCATTCATTTGTGCCTCCTCACGTAAGTTATATTGTATTATTTCATTGAGATATTTTGACTTCGATCAGTGTTAATGATTCTGCGTGTTCATGCAATGTGGAATCGCTCAAAAATCGTCCTTACTGTCCTTCTGCTTTGCTACACGGTTAGGGTAGTTTCAGAACTCGTCGAGATAGCTATATTTGACAATCCGCAAATCGATGCCACAGGTATGACTCCACACAATCGGAATAATGAGTACACATGTGAACTTTACTCCCTTCTGTCTTTCATTTGTAGTTCGAACCATCCAAGTGTTCAATTACTCGGTTTGCGCTATGATGTTTCCTGTAATCGGGCCTTACGACAAATATGTGGCCATCTGGCCAATTCTCTTCGATGCCCTATTGTTTATCCTTGCTCTCATTCCGTTGGTGAAGCAATCAATCGCGATGTACAAGGTGACGGGGCGTTGGGAGCCCAACCGATATATGTCCTTGATCGTCAAGGAGGGTGTTGCTTATCTCTTTGTGTACGTTGTTCGTCATATCTTTGCTACTAGTGGTCCTTGCGCGCGCGCAATCTATGATGGCACCGCTGATCAAATTTTGCGCAACGACAGGAATTTGTTCAACACTATCACCAGCGCGACATTAGCCGCGACTGGGGACCTGTTTCCCCCTCTCTGGTCTGTTATCCTCGGACTCTTTTACATGATCACCATGTTCCCTATCATGCCCAGATTTGTGATCAGCATGCGTCATCTTTACGACAAGGACAGCCGTGGTCGGTTGGAAGGGGTCGATAGTGCTTTTGGGATCTCTTCGCGTTCTGGGGACGTTGCTGGACGGGATCACTCTGTCTCTGGGATCGCGTTCGCAGGTGCGAGTAGCCGTCCGGGCGATGAGGGTGGGGAGGAAATCCAGCTCGAGGATAGAGGAAATGATGTGTAGGAGTTGTCCTGCCTGGTTGATCGTCAGGGGAAGAATGGCAAGACAGGGTGTTTTCTTGTGATCAGTATTTATAGTTTGGTTTGAATTTTGTACGCCGAGGGTGCAGTGCGATACTAATACTATTGAGAGGTGGCTCGTGTTTGCGTGGATGTGGGTAAAATCGAATGCTGCGGATAACTAGTATCGTTCCTAAATATGACGTCTTTACTGAAGGCACATCTTGAAGGTCATGGTTGGAATTATTGCACGCTCCAGAATACAGCACAAATACGGCCCGGTTATATCTTTCTTACTTTCTCCTTCTCCTCCTGTCGTGGGCCCTATTCTGTCGGTTTCACGGCTCCATCCGTCTCCGATGCAGGCCCAAGTGGTTCTTGCAAGACCACGGTCCACACCGACCCACTGGAAGTAATAGAGTTCGTTCTCGACATCGACACAGAATTCGCATTCCCCCTTGTGAAGACAAGAGCCTGCGATCACCCTGAGCCCTTCTGAGGACGAAACAACGAGGCCGATGATCGTATTCCTAGTTGCCACTGGTTTTCGGAGATGGTCGTCAAGTACGCAGCGTCGGAGGCGGGGAACTCTGGCTCGTGCTCGCAGATACAATGATGAGCTCAGACATCTGTCCTCTCTTGTTACTGAGTTCAGATCACCACGCGAGCATTGCCCAGTAGGCGTATAATTGAGCCAGGGAACGACGTCGTGCATGAAGCCCGGCAATGGAAAACAACCATGCGAACTGGAAGATCAGCACGAAGCGAGTCCAAGGGGTGTCAATAGGAAACTTCACAGTAGAAATCTGTGGAAGATTTGAGGTGGATTTGAAGGATGTAGTTTGACACGTCGCAAGTCGGATATGGACAAGGTAAGACACACGCACGACCAGGTTGACATTCTCGACCACATCGAGAAATACCTCGTTTTTGCGGTGTCGAATGCCCTCGGTTCTCCAGGAGACAGCGTTCGTCACTGCCATCGGCGGTCGAACTTGGATCTCGAGCTTGTGCGACCATTGCTTGATATATCTATCATGTATCGTTAGCCATCGAGAGCTTGAGCATGAGGATACGCTGACTCTTGCAAGATCTTGCTCTCCGTCGTCGCGGGTACCCAAAGTCCATCATCTCGTCCATGAGCTCGTATATGATCACAAAGTTGTCCCGTATCGACTCTTCCTCCAGCTCCTTGAAGTATTCCACGAGGACTTGCGTTAGCCTATGCAAGAATACATGATGATCTCGGCAGCATTGGAGTTTCGTTTCGATAATGCGAGGACTTGTTGATGAGAGCGCCATGAGTGAACGACGGAGAGGTTAGCAAGACCACGTACGATATAGGTTCTAATGACGGATATGCATGTAGTTGATACCCTGGCTGGAGAAACAAGGTGTTACCTGTTGGCCCTCTTCCTTAATCTCGAGCACGAGCCGGAGGAAACGTTCGATATAGGACGACGGAACATCGTCCTTGTAAGAACGTTGTATGAGTGCCTTTCCTTTGATGTCGAGGAATTGAAGGGATTGCCTTTCTCGGACTGAGCGCTGACGTTGAGCTGGCGGTGGAGGTGATGCCCAGAGAAAACGGATTAGTGCCAATGCCACGCTGGACCACTGTGGCGTAGCACTGCCATCCGACTCGGAGGCTGGACCGGGCCGGAGAGCGCTTCTCTACCGGACTCGTCACCGATGCAATCACTCGACGTCGCGGTTCAACTCTGTTAGTGGCCTGAACACCAGCCACCTTCGACTGCCACTACACCTCCTAGTACCTGCCAGTGCTCGACGTGCCAGAGCACGTCCCCGCCATTCCTCTTGTATACGGAGTAGTCTAAAACATGCAGTTCATTTCAAGGACAAAGACATTCTCACCGACTCACTGTTTTTCTTTTGCGCGGCCCTTTCCGTTTCCATCCGTGTAGGTTCGTGCCCAGAGAAGGCTTTGATTTTCGTAAGTCATGTTGACTTGTGAGGCAAAGATATGCACTGTAGGCATACGAACCAGTCTGAGGACCATTCATGAATGAGCAAGTACTAGTAATTTAAACCGTGCCCACGCCCATCCTGCCCGAGACTAGACCCCATATACGAATTCAAATAAAGATCAAGCGGATGACTTACACTAGTGATAAGTTACTGTTACTGTTAGGACTGCGCACTGCACTGCAGAGCGCACGAATCGTGCGACGCGACGAGAATACAAAGATCCCAGCTGGTAATCTCTGTGACCAATCAGATACCTGCCGGAGTTGTATTGGAGGATCAGCATGAGCTTTCATGCCATGCCAGAATATCTCTAAAATGTGGTCACGTAGATGAGATAGGCAGGGTTCACAGGATGTAAGCCAAGATCCAGTGATAGCCCAGAGCGAAACAGTTTCGTGACATAGTGGCGGAGCATAGATGTATGTAAATGTAACGAAATGCGTCATCCCCCAAACCCAAACCCAACAACGCACGACTACTGCACGTCGACCGTATCAATGCTCTCCATAAAGTCCTCCAACGACGTCTCCGCCCGGATTTGAACCTGGATGAAACTGTCCGTCGCGACACGTTTGCACTGCACCCGACTCTGGGAGGCGAGTAACAGCGCACCGAACGGCTGTCTGAGCCGAGCGACAAGCCGCAGCGCACGGGCATCGAGATCAAATCGAGAAGTGATGCCCGAGAAATCCTCGTCGATAAGAGGGCTGATCCACGGATGAATGAGCACCAGTCCCTCCATCCCTACCAAGTTGTCCTTGGTCTCGATTCGCACTTCTCCAAGAGCGGGTGTTATCGCGCGATAGACAGGAAGGAACGTGTCGGAATCATGTTCTGGGAGACATTCGAGTTCGTTGAGAGGGAAAACGAGACCAGAAAGCCGCAGTCCACCAGCGACTAACGACGCAGGCTGGAGATTATATAGTTGCTTGTACAGTCGACGAGACAAGGAAGGATCAGGCAACGACGAATGCAAGGCCTTAGTGAGACTGTCGATCTTGTCGGTTTCAATTGATCGAGGAAGATGTGGGGGGACGACGTGATTATAAACACTGAGATCCAAAGGGAGGTAGCTGTGATGATTGCCCGAGATCCCAGTCCAAGCGAGAATCGTGACATTGTCGGACCGCGTGAGGATGTGTTCCAAGAGACGGCTAACTGCTCGCGTGCCCTCGCCATATATGACCGGGAGTGCGACATCAAAGATACCAAATAAAGAGTATGCGATATCTTCCATCCGCGTCGTCTCGCGATTCGAAGCCAAGTACAACTTCTCGCGCACCCTGCTCAGCCCTGGCTGAAGTGTTGCGAGGGCCTGGCTAGCAAAATGGGTTGCTTGTTCCATCTCCGAGAGGATCAGGGGTGATTCCTTGTGGTTGTACAATTGGACATCCAGGTACGGTTTCCAATCTTCTGTATAGAATTGTACGACCTTTGACGCGACGTACTCTTGGTATGTCCATCCAC
>JBBPOS010000610.1:0-15551 GCA_038091575.1 Leccinum subgranulosum
CCTAACTAACCTAACCTAACCTAACTAACCTAACCTAACCTAACTAACCTAACTAACCCTAACTAACTAACCCTAACTAACCCTAACTAACCTAACTAACCTAACCTAACCCTAACCTAACTAACCCTAACTAACCCTAACTAACCCTAACTAACCCTAACTAACCTAACTAACCTAACCTAACTAACCCTAACTAACCCTAACCTAACCTAACTAACCTAACCCTAACTAACCCTAACTAACCTAACCTAACTAACCCTAACCTACCTAACTAACCCTAACCTAACCTAACTAACCTAACTAACCTAACTAACCTAAACCTAACTAACCCTAACTAACCTAACTAAACCTAACCTAACCTAACCCTAACCTAACTAACCCTAACTAACCTAACCTAACTAACTAACCTAACCTAACTAACCCTAACTAACCTAACCCTAACCCTAACTAAGTAGATCTGACTCGATGTGTCAGTTATGATCAAAGACCTAAAGTATATGCCAGTGGCTGTTCAAGTTCGATATTCCGTTCATGTTCTAGAATCTATCTTAGTATTCGAACGACTCGGAACTACAACAGTAGTGTAGTAGACCCCACTCGAACTTCACCTCGGACAACAACAATGCCACGGTAAACCGTCCTGTATTCATTTTTTTCTTCTACACTCTATAACAGTAGCGTACTATAAACACGCAGACGACCCCAGTGACTCGAACACTTCTTACAACAACAGATGCCACGGTCAACCGTCGTGTATTCATTTTTTTCTTCAATACTTTATTGACTCATCCGAGTCTCTGGCGTGAACTCGACAGACTGTCATTAAAGGCTTCAGACAGCACCACGAACGCCTGGGAGATATAGTGAGCAAGAAAAACGCAAAGTTAGAGGAATAATTGACTCACTAGTCGTTGGCATAGTCACGGTGTAGCAGAGTCAATGTCCGAGTCTGCGACGATAGCAAAAGCGAGAAAAAGAAACAAATACTACCGTACATACCGAGGTCGAACACCGACTGTGCATCAAATATGATCGCGATCAGGAAAGAGACAATGACTCACCTTCAACGTCGTGATCATCCCCCATGTCCTATCAACTCGATTCCTTGAACTGTTCTAACTTCTGACTCGGAACGCCTCTTCTTAGTCACTGTAGTTTATTATTCAACGTAAATACAAATACCACAAGACTTCAAGAGGCTTACCTATTGAGTAGCTTCAATTTTTCTATGATGCCAGTGTACCGTTTTTTGCTATCGTCAACAAGACGATATTGTCTTCTTCGAGTGGAATCATGTCGACATCGACAACACCTTGTCGCGACTCTGTTTGTATGCCCCGAGAGCGAGAGCGTAGTAGAACAAAAACAAACTCACCGTGATCCTCTGAATCGTCACGGTTCTCTCGGGGCACATTGCGACAATGAGCTGATTAGCGAGCTTGCGGTGGTCCATTCGCGAGACCTAATCAACAATGTTAATTGTCGTATAAGAATGTTGTACTACTACTTACTGAGGACTGAACTTCAAGTTCGACACTACTCAACCAACTCTATAACAGAGAAAGCATCGAGAGACTCGGATCTGTTATATTGAAGAGACCACAAACAACAACGAAAAGAGAGAAAGAGAAACAATGGATGAATGTCAAACTCACCCAAACGCCGTTCCAATCCTATCATGCTCTCGAATTCTAACGGTTCCTTACAGACTGTGATCGTCTTGAAGTGTGGTGGCACTGTTCCATGTCCATTTTATCTCGTGACGGACGAGACAGAGCGCGGTCCAGAAGACTTACCAGGCTTCAGATTTACCGCAAATCGATGGGTGATGCGAATTGCGGTGATTACTAATGAGTGAGTGAGCGAGCGGAGAGCGTAGTAGACGACCAATGACATCTTGTTCGTGATCGGTAAGATTCTCTGTCATGTGTCACACACGCTCGTTGTGACACATTTCGATGTTATTTGGTATCCTACTACTACCTCGCAAAATCTATCACGAATGAGAAAGCTAGTAGAGGGATCATTTGCGTTAGTTATATTAATAATGGTGTCGACTCGGAGAAATAGAGAAATGTATTGCAGATTCACCCACTGAGTGTACTAGCTAAAGAACTCACCTGGAAGTCAAAGTCATTAGAAGCACACGATGCAAATATTGAACAAATTCGAGAACAAAAGATAATTAGAAGATGGGACAATGAGTCACCAGCCATCTGAGTGGATAAACAGATGTCTAATCCTTATCGTTGGATTAGAATTAAAACGATTCCAGGCCTCTAGTTAACAAATAGAACAGTGTATGATGAAAACGTCAAATCACGACTCCCACCGTGACATACCTTCACTTAAGTATTAGTCAGACTAGTACTCCCAACACCTTGTGCCGATTGTTTCGAGAGTGAACGAGTTTCGACATCTATCAAATACAAAACTATGGACGATCATATCATCGTACGATCGACTATCTTCACAACATCTAACACCCATCCTCCATCAGCCTGAGCTTCCTAGTACGACATTACGACGGGCACTGAATCGCAACAACTTAGTCTTACGGGAAGCGTTTTTGTGGAGTAGATTTGCCGCAAATCGATATATTGTCCATATTGCGGTGATTTTATATGGCTGAGTGAGTACCATGATGATATCCTTTTCAATAGAATTATTTGTTATGGACTTGTCGACGTACATTGTACTTGTATCAATGATGTCATCTGAGCTTGAGTATCGAGTTCCACTATACCTGTTTGGTATGCTTGACCGTATCACGGTCGTTGTTTATCATCGACATGTGGTATGCTTGACCGTGATACGGTCGTTTTTTTATCGTCGACATGTGGTATACTTGACCGTATCACGGTCGTTGTTTATCATCGAAATGTAGTATGCTTGACCGTATCACGGTCGTTGTTATCATATATATGTGGTGTTTTGACCGTGATACGGTCGTTGTTTATCGTTTCGGACATGTGGTATTTTGACCGTGATACGGTCGTTGTTTATCGTCAACATGTGGTATACTTGACCGTATCACGGTCGTTGTTATCATATATATGCGGTATGTTTTTGAACAGTCTACGACCGTAGAGGTCGCCATTGATTCAGAGCCTGACAGAGAGAGTACGATCAGAACGAAATAGAATAATGAGACGCACATTACGGTGATCCGGAGAGGGCGCATCGACGACTTGGCATGCGACAAAGAGGCGAGCGAGATCGCCGAGACCTAGTAGACCACAAAACACAAATGAAAGAAGTGAAACAATCATGGTCAATTGAACGAACTCACCCGATGATCCACTCCGTTCAAATCCTAGTACGCTCTCCAATTACCATTCCTCCTTCTTGCGGAACGAGGTCGTCTTGAATCGTGATGGCACTGTGCTTCAGTGACCACGATTGACCAAAGAGTGATGCGAGATGCAGTGAAGAATGGATGAGAGAGAGCGTCGATGGTTGTGGTCGTGGTGGGAGTTGTAGAGGGTTGACACATGTCACATGTCACACACAACTCCGTCGTGGCAGTGGTGTTGGCACATGTCACACATGTCACACGCACCACTCTCTTGTCACGCAGCGATCAATTTAAATACTATTTATTATTTATCTACGGTATCCTAAGTAACTAGTGTGACCTCGAACGTAAAATAGAACTTCGGGTAAATACTGTTAATCGCACCAACCGGTTGTATCTATAGATATGCGTAACGTGACTTAGTGAATAGAACAGAATTGTAATGAGATTACCACAGACCTTCACAGAGTGTACGAGTTTCGAAACGATAAAGAGAACCTCTAAAAGGTGGTGTTGATTTGTGGTACATAAAGATCTTTATCTTACCATTATCTTACTATGAATTTACCGCAAATCAACGTTAAGTACAAATTGCGGTAATTCGAGTACTTGTTCAAAGTGTCAAATCGAACTCGTCATTTACCACAAATCAACTGAAGTGTTAATTTGTGGTAAATGACGATCTTGATCTGACCATCACCTTACTATGAATTTACCGCAAATCAGCGTTAAATACAAATTGCGGTAATTCGACATCGAAAAGTGTATTCAAAGTGTAAGATTGAACTCGTCATTTACCACAAATCAACCAAAGTGTTGATTTGTGGTAAATGACGATCTTGATCTGATCATTATCTTACTATGAATTTACCGCAAATCAGCGTTGAGTGTGAATTGCGGTAAATCGATATCGAGAGGTGTACTTATTCAAGTGTAAAATCGAACCCGACATTTACCACAAATCGACACTTTGGTCGATTTGTGGTAAATGACGATCTTGATCTGATCATTATCTTACTATAAAGTTACCGCAAATCGATGTTTTCTGGGATTTGCGGTAACTTATCCTTTGAATATTTACCGCAAATGGTACTTACCCTACATTTGCGGTAATTTATGAGTTGTATTTCCCGCATTTCACACTTACCCTGCATTTGCGGTAAATTTGACTATCGAAAGGCGGTGTTTCAGTGTCGAAATATCTTTCGTGTCCTGTTTTATAGTGTATGTTTTAACGCATCTTTTTATAGTCGTGTTGCGGTACATTTGTGCCCCAGATGTCAAATGAACCATGGCTTGACCCTTAGTAACTCATTTACCAAAACACTAAAATGATATTAACTTCAAATAGCAGTGAATTCACAATTACAATTTACCGCAAATAGCACTTACCCTTCATTTGCGGTAAAATGTCGTTTATATTTTACCGCATTTCATACTTATCCCTCGTTTGCGGTGAATTTAGGTGCCTAAATATTGCTGTTTTGTATGTATATTTTACCGCATCTTTTTTCAGTCGTGTTGCGGTAATTTTATGTCCCGAAAGGTTAGATGAACCACAGCCTGACCCTAACTCATTTACCAAAAACACTAAAATCGCGTTCGATCACCCATATCGGTCAAGCCCGTTACTCAAGAACGAATCCAGCAAGGCTTTCTTCTCCTTCAAATCGAGTAGACGTTTGTTGTATTGACCGAATTGTAAGTTCCTTTTGATTATATCAATGCGAGCGTATCCTAACAATGCTTGATCCGCTTTCTCCTGATGATCGTAGTATTGGTCGATATATTTATCGACTTTCATTTTCGGTGTGATTTCGGAGAGGTCAGCACCACCTGCTTCCGTGTTGTCGGTATGTCCTTTTGTTTTCTTTGCGCCCTTTCCTTTCGCCATAGTAGTAGTGGTAGTAAGTAGATAGATTGTAATCTATCTCTAATATCTAATCTATCCATTTTCTGTCGCTCGTTTCGACCGCATTTAGGATATGTTGCCACATTGCGGTATTTTTACATATAGCTTTATACAGTTTGTGATCTCGTTCCTAGATCTGATCTGATCTAACTATAAGTCTATAATCTTATCATTTTATCTATCTATATGACTAACACAGAGGAATCGAGAACAAAGAACAATGGAACTATGACCGTCGGATGAGTGAACGTGCTAATATAAACTCTGAAATCAAACACATCATTTGCAGCAAATCGACACATAGGTTGATTTGCTGCAAAATACAATGTTGAAATTACTGCAAATGAAGGGTAAGTGCTCTTTGCGGTAATTTCAACATTGTATTTTGCTATAAACTCTGAAATCAAACACGTCATTTGCAGCAAATCGACACACAGGTCGATTTGCTGCAAAATACAATGTTGAAATTACCGCAATTGAAGGATAAGTGCTATTTGCGGTAATTTGAACATTGTATTTTGCAGCAAATCAACCTATGTGTCGATTTGCTGCAAAACACGATATCAAATCTGAGGCATCGGTTGGCCGCAAATCAACACATTGTCCGGATTGCGGTAAATTTGTGTTGGACATTTACCGCAACTCGTACTCTATGTCCATTTGCGGTAAATTTGTATCGAACATTTACCGCAAATCATACTATATGTTCATTTGCGGTAAATATTCTATCATACAATGGGTTCATCATATTGTATGTTTATAATTCACCGCAAATGTACTTAACGTCTATGTGGTAAATTAATAACTACCATTTACCGCAAATGGCACTTACCCCCCATTTGCGGTAAATTCTTGTGTGTATTTCACCGCATTTCACATTTATCCCTTGTTTGCGGTGAATTTATGTATGTAAATCGTGCTATTTTGTATGTATTTTTTACCGCATATTTTTTGAGCTGTGTTGCGGTTATTTTATGTCCCAAATGGGTACCTGAACCACAGCTTGACCCTAACCGATTTACCAAAAACAGTAAAATTCAGTACAAGTTTTGGTGCTAGTGCTAGTCATGGTTGCTGAGCGATGATATATGGTGGTTTGAGGTCAAGATGCAAAAGTGAAATGAAATTCATATTTATATTTGTTGTGGTACTGTATAGCATTTCTAAAAAAAGTATTTCCATTCTCGGACGGACGTTGACTAGGCCGTCGACAGCTTATACGCTGAAAAAGAATTCATGCATAACACGTCGACGGCTTGTGTTGTCCGATGGGGCACTTTCCATGCAAACAGGGCAGCGCTTCCGGCGCTTCCGGCGCTTCCATCCTTGCAAGACGACGCTTTCTATCCAAACGAAGGCGGCACTTCTGTTCGAACAGAGCACTGCTTCCAAGACCGACGGGGTGCGCACGGGCCGTCGACGGGTTGTGCAGGTGGCGGCGCTTCCCGGCGCTTCCGGCGCTTCCGTCGGTTCAGGACGTGTGAACCACGGGTAAGAATATTAGAGTCATCGGAACCTGTTCTCTAGCAGTGCGATACGCCGGACTTCCTTGGATGTAGCAATCCAAGACGGCTTACATTTTTCCAGCCATTGAAATCCAAGAGAATTACACCAAAGTAAAGCAGTCTTGGATAAGCAGACGTGATGGTATTGTTGTAGTAAGAGTTACAAAAAAAAAAAACACAAAACACAAAACAAAGACATCTACGAAACATTGTTCTCCCGACGCTCCTTCGTCACTCTCACGAAGCTGTCGAGCAGATGGGCAGAAGCAGGGTAAGTATGCCAGAAGACGTTAGGCAACTCGGAACAAAGACGAGGGAGGAGATTTGAGACGTCGTCATACTTGAGCTTGCATGACTTCCACCCACACATGGAGCATTGGCAACGGATTGCAACTTTCTCCTGATGACGGAAGGTGAAATCCGACGACAAAACGTCTTTGCAAGCATCGCCGCAGGACTTGAATTGGACACCCCAAGCGTTGAAGAGGGGAACTTCCGTCACAATTTGCCGGCAGACGACTTGCTCGCCTCCTCGTTCTCTGAAAAAGAACACCAACGGGGAGCATTCGAGAATGCCAGGCGCGCTCTTGATCGCCGTCGTCAGCGCAGCCCAAAGACTTGGCGCAGACGCATTGCTCGACTCCCATGGGTTGTCGATGGCCACGGCTCGCAGCAGGTTCGAAATGAACGCGCGCGCCCGTGCGAGAACGACGGAAGGTCCTTTGAAGACGAGGACAAAGTCGAATAAACCTCTGTAATCATGATCAGCAAACAGCAATGTCCAGAGCGCCGTTTTGCTCACCGTTCCACCAGATCCACAGCCTCCTGCTTGCGCGAGGGCACGCTCACTGTTGGGCCTTCTGCAAGGACGAGCAGTCCCCTCCAACCTCCACGCGACGACGCCCCATGTTGGAAGAAATTGGCTGGCTGGGGGCGATCCGCGCCGCAGGCCGTGGCGCTTGCATTGGCCATGGCTTCGAGCATGTCCTGGCCGAGGAACGAAGAGATGAGGTCGGGAAGCGTGGAATACCTCGGTTTGCCGCCTTCGTTGCCATAAAACATGGCGCCGGTGGTGAGGCTGGATTTGGTTTCCAGCAAGAGGAAGGTGTTCGCCGGGTACGTTGACTCGACGGTTCGGCGGAGGAAGGTTGCGTGGTGCTGCAACTTTGCAACAGCATTTCTGTTGCCCCCAACCTTCAGGTCAAACGAGGCAACGTTCAGCTTGAAACGTCCGTCAGCCGATCGCAAACAAAAAAAAACAAAAACAAAAAACTCACGCATTCGGGCTGCGCAGCGAACTCAAGGCGCAGGTCGACTTCCAGGGAGCGAAGGAAGTAGTCATCGAACTCTTCTTGCGGTGCAGCGTGAAGAAACATGAGGGGCCATGTGATTTTGGAGTGCGTTCGCCCTCCATAACCACAAAATCCGTACTGTTTGTTGAATTACGGTTAGCGAGGCGCATTCAAGTTCCAACACTGGTGCTTGCTCACCTGCTTCGTCAAACTCTGCCTCGCACAGTGGGGGCAGACGAAGTTGGAACTTGATCCTGACATGAAAAGCACGCAGCCGCGTGTCCACTTCTTCGGCTGCTCACAGACGAGCGCGCGGCATTTGCTGCATGTGCGCAGCACCTTGGCCTTGTGACTGCAGAAGTCGCAGTACTGGCTGTCTGGAACCAGCAGCACTGCGATCTGCGGAACCGCCGCTTCTGTGACTTCGGTTAGTTCTTTTCTCTTTCGAAGCAGAAGCGACAGTTACCTTCCGCCATTTCAACTTCTACCTCGACGGTCTGGACGTCGTTCGCAGGGTTGCGAATCTCGTCAGAAGGCCCAGCCTTACTGAGTCCATGTGCCACGGCGGCTCTATGGGCGTCGCTGAATTTTTTAACCTTAGCTGTGGCAGGCATGAGTGGTGGTTTGAGAAAGAAAGAGTTGTGATTTGGGGCCCCTTGATATACCTACCGTTGTGGAGAACTTTCCCACGTCTTCAACCTCCGACGGCACACAAAGACAATGAACAAAATGTGTGGAAGCCCACACGGACTCAGCCCAGTGCAACGCTTATTGTGATCCACACACGGACTCAGCCCCCGGTGAACTTTTGAACTTCTTCTTGGCCTGTCATTGCCATAGGCGACTGCGTACTAGTTTACTTTCATACTTTTGAACATACGCAGAAAGATCAACGCTGGTTCGATAATCGTATTTATGAATAAAGTGCAAAGAGTGACAAAAAAACTAATAAATCTACTGCTTCTTCGCCCTCTGTTTTGTGATGCGAACAAAGAGGTCCTGTAGCTCTGCAGAAGGCGGATATTCATGCCAGAATACGTCCGGCACAGTGCTGCTCAGCCTGACGAAATGCCCTTCAGTATCCTTTTTTTTCAGCGTAGTCGACGCCCAGCCGCAGAGCCTGCAAGTTATGCGAGTTCCTGACTCGTTGTCCTTCATGGCGAAGTCGTAAGGGGACGGTCTGCATTCATCGTTACCGCATGCATTGAACTCGAACCCCCATGCTCGCATCGGGGGATAATGCAACCCGATTTGGCGAGACTTTACCTCCCTGCCGCCCTGACGTTCCCTGTAGATGAGGACGACGGTGTTGGTGTGTAGAAGGTTGACGTCTCTGCCTACCACCCGAGAGATGGTCTCCCAGATGTTTCCCGACTTATCGACGCCCATTCCCTCGATGGCCTGGCTGACGGCGGTCTTGACGAAAGTCGATATTGTTGAAGACCCAGCGAACGCCATGACGAAGTCGAAAATATCCCTGCCCAGGCCGGTCAACTTCGCGAAAAAAGAAAAGACAGTTGGCGGAAAACCTACCCTTCCACCATCCGTTTCAGGTCTTTGAAGGCTCCTAAATGCCTCACTGCTGGACCACAGGATGCAACAAAGAGCCCTCTCCAGCCTCCTCGAAGAAATGGCGAGTCACTATACCACTGGCCAGGCTGTGGAGGACACACAGCGGTCATGGCAGCCTTGGACGCCTCGCGCGTTAGGCGTATGAACTCTGTCCCACAGAACTCGGTAACCACCTCGCTCGCATCAGCGGTTTGTGGTGCGGTGACGCCCCCTGCCCACTGTAGTTGCCCATTGTGGGTGTTCGCGTGCGTGTCGATGACGACGAAAGAGTTCGCGGGAAGGTTGGACGCGAGGGAGAGGCTGATTAGCTGTCGACCTTCCTCCATCGCCTTTAAGGCGCGTGGCTGCCCGCTGGCCTTGAGGCTGACGTTGACGAGCCGTAACTGGCGGGCATCGTCGACATGCTAGTCATCAAGAATCATTAGAAGTTCACTCACATTCTCCCGTGCTGCAATGTAGTGAAACCCGAAGTCCACACTTAGGCTGTCAGCGATGAACCTCTCACAGCTGGTGGAAAGTATCATGTTGACGATCACGAGCGGCCAAGTCAGCTTTGCTCGTTTTCTGCCCGAGTAACCCTCGAAACGATACTGCAAACGAAGGGAAGTCAGACTGAGAACGGGTGGTGAGATGCGAGCGACTTACAGGAAGGCCGCGTGTTGGGCGAGGCTCTGGAATTTGACGCCATTTTTTGACATCGCAGAGTACGCAGTAAAACGGCTTCGTGCCGACGGTTGGATTCGTTCCGAAGGCAATGCAGCCGCTCCCAAACGGTATCGACTGCTCGCATATATACGCCCCACAGTCAGTGCAGAGATTCTTCTTCTGCATGAAGTCACCGCAGAAGCAACAGTAATCTTTGGAGACGCGGAGCAGTTCTACCGCATGACTCCCAGAAGCACCCGGCGCGACGGTTGCATCTGAAAAGATCTTTGTGAGCGTTTTTCAATTAAACTATGCAAGTGGAAGCTCACCGCCGACTTCCACTTCGTTCGGTGGTTTCGCCAAGTTACTAGTACTCTGGGCAACGTCGGTGTTGGCTTTTGCTTGGGCCCTCCGCGGGTATGGCCGTGCAGGAAGTTTGAAGGTGAGTTTTTCTTTATTTGTGCTTTTAGGCATGGAAGTGGGGATGAAGAAGACTGAGAGGTTTCTCCGGTCAGTCCCAAGCTTTTATAGTTGCGTCGAGTCCGAGTCCCGCCCACGTGGTCGGTTAAAAGCGGTTCCACATTACATTGTCACAGACCACGTACAACTCGAACAATGCAGTAATTGTGTCACGTTTATTGGTCCACTCTCGGAGTTAACTTTTCATGCCTGACACATTGGCAGGACTCGGAGAACCGGGAGCAACGATGCATACTATAGTACGTAGTATTACATTTTGGAATGGCAGAAAACGTACACGAAACAATCAAAACCAGTTCCTTCTGAGACCACGGTACTCGTGCATTCTTTGCTGATGTGTGCCGCCGCCGCCCTCCTGGCCTTCGTCATCTTCGTCTGCGTGGGAGAGCTCAAAGATTTCGTCGACCGTCAGATTGAACTGCGGTCCAATTGCGGAGTGTACTCTTTGCAGGAGATTGTCCCATGCCACTGCATCGTAATTGGCACCGCAGACCTTCTGCAAATTCTTTCGGGCTTCGGCAATCCCGAGGTCTCCTTCCGACAACATGAAAGCCGTTACGATTGCTCGTGTTTGCATATTGTCAACGATTCCGGAAGCACCAGAACTGCCAACGATTGAAGCGGTCATTGAATCACGAAACGTGTTCAAGGCGTAGTTGTCACTCACGGGCCTGGGAGTCCGGCTGCCTGTCGTTGGGGAGCAGCCTGAGGAGGTGGGCGACTGGAATTGCAAAGTGGTCAGTCCGTCAGAAAACAGCCTGAGGTTGTACTCACGCGGGAGCGCGTTCCCGACGAAGCTGCACCTCTTCGGCAGACAGAAAACGTATGGGAGGCTCATGGCTTTCATGCCATTTTTCTGGAATAATCGCACGCTCGCGGTCGTACGGTAGATCGTCTGCGGGTCTGTATGCCTTTGTGCGGCGAAAGCGGACGAGTTCTCCGAATGTTTTCACAAAGTATTGCTGAAAATCGAAGTGATTGATGACCCCGCGAGTCCAAGTGTGTGCGGACGAGAAGGCAGGGACCCGCATCTCTGCAGGGACGTTGAGTTTAGCATACACAGGACCGTCTGCATGTGGCTCTTTTCAGTTGTTGTTCCAATAAAAACCGGTTGGCGCCTCACCAAAAATGGCCGCGTTGGATGAATGGACTGGGTCGAGTACAAGAGATTCCAAATCTCTTGCAGGAATGTCGCCGTACTCCGTCCACAGCCAATCGAAGCGATCACGAACGAGGTACTCGTCAAAGACGTCGAGTTCGTCTCGACCGTCTTTGGAAAAGGCATGTTGTAGCAGTTCTTCGACGATGAGGCGGCGGATGTGAAGGTATTTCATCAGGCGGGTGCCAGCGTTGTCGATGCACAGCCGGATGAGATCTTTGGGTTGGCTGGCCAATCGACGCGGCCGACCTTGCTCTGCAAGCCAAGCTTCCCAGATGCACGTCCAGTAGACGATGCTGTAACAGAGCTGGGTCCATGCTGCGATATATCGCCGTGGCATGGCCAGATAGCCGAGGATCTGCCCGTCATCGCGAATCGCCTCCGTCACGGCCCTTTTAATGGTGCCACCGCTGGGGTGATCATACTGCGCTTCAACTGGTATGCCATACCAAACAGCGTGCGGCTTTCGCGTGGTCCAGTCCTCAGCTTGGATCTTGAAGCTTTCGGATGAGATTTGGAATTCGCTGATCGCCTTGGTGCGATACTTGCGAGACATGATCGTGGTAAAGGAAACCCCTTTGGGCCGAGATAAGTAAAATATATAACTTTGTTTGTGAGTATTTGTGACGGGTTCAACTCCCTGATCAAGTAACAACAAGAAAGAAACAACGACTCGCAGTTGGTTTGTTGCTGTACTTTGCGGCGCGAGAATGGTCCCCCAACCAACGGTGAATCGAGGTAAATTTACTAGGTGGAAGTGTATCCAGTGGTTAGTTGGGCGGACTCTGATTGTTCAATTTGGTGATATTTGTCATCAGCCGGTATTTAAAAATGAGCGGAGTTTACAATCAACCTTTCGTTTTCCTCCATGTACACGTCCCATCGCCAGATGGGCCAGTCCGAGTCATCGGTGCGTGTACTGGTACTATAACGTGGACGTCGATGAGTCGCGCTGTTGCCTGTCAAGGCTTCTGTTGCACCCAGGCTATCTGGGTGTCGTGTTCATTCGTCCTCGCGCAGTACATGCAGCATGCGATCCAGTCGCTTTGGTGTTCAAATCACCGGGGTGCTAGGCTCAACTCACACGAGTTCGGCCAAGGGTGTTTGTTGTGGCATGGGTTGGCGCACGCTCTCTCGTCAGAGGGGTGATCCGAGTCATCGGAGCGTGCGCTGCTGCAGCGCGTGGTCAGCTGATAAGTTGATCATCGCGTCCAAGATATTGGACGTCGCGCGCGTTCGAGCAGTAAAATCAAATAAAACGAAACATACATAAAAACATATTGCACTTGTCAATGAAAAGAACGTCTCAGGAAGGCATCATGGAGCGAGTGCAGCAGTTACACCGAAGTCGTGCCATTTCACGATCTGGGAGTATGGTTTCACGAGCTCACAGGCGGGCGAGATGTACATCATGGCAATATCGTACTACATGAAGGATATCCTGCCTTCCCTCCGTCTTCTGGATGATGAACAGCGGTTAGCATGGATGCCATCGCAGACCATAGTGAGGTGTCAGCAACGTGCCTCCCCGGACTGCGTGCACCACGTCAGAAAAGCGAAACGGTGATGATTTAAACGAGCAACACGTCGACGTCCAAGTTGTGATTGGACCAGCTCTGCCTTCCAGTCATCATGAAATATAAAGCAGTTTGCAGACACGCTCGGCATTGCAAACAAAGTATGACTCGTGGTTATTCTGAAATCGAATAGGATATATACGGTGTGATAGATATGATTACATTAGGTAGAATGTTCAGCGCAAGAAGAATAGGGAGTCCTCGTGTACCATCTGTCGACAGAACCACAGGAAAGCTTCGAGAGCATTGTAGTACCTTCCTGACTGCGGTTCTTCACGGATTGCCCAAGCCGTAAAGTCATGGTCGGTCTCGATCGGCTCCGTGATGCCCAAGTCGGCGACCATTCTCTGCCTCACTGGCCGGTTCAGCCACATACAGAAGACTGACCTGAATATGAAGGACTCCCAGGGACATTCGATCTGAGTGTACGACCGCTTGTGACATGATGGCCCCTCCCCATTCCTGTTCCTGTCTTGGGGCATGCCGCACTTGAAGCAGTATGCAAAGTTCTCGAATTTGAATGCATGCTTGAAATCGAGGTATTGTCCCTTCGCCTCGGCGGTTCTGTGCATCACATCATGCGCTTCACAGGGCCAGTCGTTGTTGACGATTTGGTGGGAGTTGACGAAGTGATATGGGCATTTTTTCATCAACTTCGGCATGTAGAGCTCCAAGGACCTCGTTTGCTCCAGTCTTCCTTGTACTGAACTCTGTGCCGCGGCAGCTCTCGATTGATAATTTGAGACGTTTGGCAGAGATGACGACGCAGCTAACGGCTGTCTGCGTACCGGTGCCGTGACGGAGGCGCTAGGTTGAGAAGTCGTCTGAAAATGTGTTAGTTCCACCGTTGGGCCATGGTGCGCGAAGTGTTACGCACCCTCTCTAACAGTCGCTGCTTCTCGACCACGTTAGCAGCCTTATAGAACACCTGGGGCAACGGTTCGTCGAGGCCGTAGTCGGTCGACTGCGATCGCTGCCAGTGGGTCTCGGGCTGGACTGGCTGGGGCTTTATCGCGAATGGGTTGGCACGTTGTTTACCTTTGTCCCTCTTCATCATCTCTGCTGCCGTGGTCCAGTTACTAGTAGAGGCTGGTTTGGAGGAGTCCGGCCCCGCGTTCCTTTGGGCCGCTGGTCCAGCCGCGGCGTTGGGTCGCGATCCATCTCGGACTGCCTTGGTAGCGAATAGATGAATTTCTCCCCGGGGGTTACAAACGTCGCATGGGACTTGGCCCTTCAACTCCCCACACTCCTTCGCCAGATGAGCGCCGTCCATGCTCTTCATCGCCTCGTAAACCCTGCATCCATCCCCATACACCGTCTGTTCCAGCTCGGCAACCATTTGGCGGTCTGTGTGGTTTTCGAAACTCGAACGCTTCTTTGAGGCCACAAAGAATGCGTGCGACTCCTTGCCATCCCTCCCTGCCCGTCCTACCATCTGCATCGTACTCATGAAGCTGTAGTCGGGGTTGTAGATCACCACGAAACGGACGCTCGGGTAGTCGACGCCTGGTCCAAAGGCCGAGGTACATGTCATCACCTTCGATTCTCCGCTGGTCCACCTTTCCAGGTTGTAGTCCTTCGTGTTCCCAGAAGTCGGCAGCCTGCTGTGGTACGCAGCGAATTTGTTATTCTCAGCGAACGAGTTCGCCCCATCACAACTCGTGAAGTATACCAGGATCCGCTCCTGCTCTTCTGTCAGTTTGGTGAGCAATGCGAACACCAGACTCTCCAGCCGTGCGTTGGCCGACAGACTGAGGTGAATCGAATGCAGACCGATTTCAGGACGGTTGGTCGTTCCTCGAATTAACGCCGTTGTGTTTGCGCGCATTGTATACGTCTTGAGAAAGCTGGCCGTCAATGTGGGCGGAGCCGTCGCCGAAAGCAGAATGACGGGCATGTTCGCCTGTCCCGCCCAATTAGCTAGTGCAGCCCAACGCTTTTTTCGATCAGGCGGGCAGCCGAGTTGGTCGTGGTGTTCGTCGACGATCATGCACGTGAACTTCGGGGCATCCGGCACCAGCAGCATGCTGCAGGAGAGTCGTGTTAGTCGAATAGCAATTCGAAACCCGAACTACTCTGACTTACTCTCTGAAACGTGTGGAAGTCACGTG
>JBBPOS010000611.1:0-15518 GCA_038091575.1 Leccinum subgranulosum
CGGTAGTTTTGATTTCGGTTGGGAGGTCGTCAATTCGGGATTGAACGTGACGCGCTGGCGAGCGTGTGCTGCTGCAGTCGCCTTTTCAACGCGTGCGCGGGCAGTCTAAGCAGGAAAAGAGTGAGGGAGATAGAAGCGACAAAAAGTGCAAAGGCGCACCTTACGTTCCCTTCGTTCCTCCTCCCTCGCTGTTCCGTCTCCCTCGTCGGCATCCTCTTGCGCCGCCTCTTCGTCTGTGCTCGCGAAATCCGACTCAAAGACATCCTCTTCATCTACGCAGTGGTAAAGCGCCAAATCAGCTCAAAGTGAAAGAGAAGCCGTAAACACTCACCCTTTTCGACGACAAAATCGATATCTTCCTCGGGCTCCTGCGTTTCCTCGACGGCGAGCTCCGCCAAGGCTACCTCCATCCTAACGGCAGGAGACTCAATGGAACACATCTATTCCCAACGGTACTCCTCCTAGACCTGCGCAAGGCTATCTTCTTCTGCCATGTTTGAAATCTAATTACCCGTTTTACCCGTTGAACAGCCGTCGTCGCCAAAATGTAATCACCCGAAAAAGGCAGGCAAAGCCATTCGAATTCAACACCACCAAACAACGCATCTCAACACACACAAGTCTGAATCGGACTGGTAACCAGGTTCTAAGTATAACGAGACGAACTTATCATCCTAATAATCAGAAAGTGAGCTTTGAGAGTTGTTTATCCATTCAAACAATACATGAGCATTTACCTTTTTTCATTTATTGTGATTCTTTAAAGTTGGACGCGCTGCATCTGAATCTGTTATGCAACGTCTTGTCTCCACTAGGTTGCTTGTCTTCCTGTCGTGGCGCGATCCCACTGGTGACCCGCTGCGCCCCTCGTAGAACTGGGATACCGCGTTTGGGTTTGGGCTCGAATCTTTGAACCGAATACACCACCGACCAGCCGCGGCGAAACCGGTAGGCACAGACATCGAAAGCCAACCAATGAAAACAAGTCAGGCGGTTGCCAAACCCGCACATTGTTATTATTATTATTATTATTATTATTTCTTTCGACTTCCCTTCCGTCGGTTTCGACTGGATAGATGCTCATAAATTTGGCAGACTAGTATTGTACAGCTACGGCCCAGAGAAAGGGAAAAGGTGGACTACGCTACGCTACGTCCAAACCTGCCACCGCGAGCCTTGTTTCGTTTAGCTCCACCATCACCTCCTCGAGCTCGACGTCGAGAGCTCTGAATTTCGCTCGGGTCTGGAAAAACTGGGCATGCAACGCGTTGAGCCCGCGAGCAATGCGGTCCCGTTCCATCAGGTACGCCACGCGACCGGCCACATTCTTCGTCTCCGCCTTCTCCTTCCCTCTCCCCATTACCATTACCGACATCTTGTCGTCGAACTTGAGACTGGTGGGCAACATCACCCCCTTGCTAGGGCCCGCTTTGGCAGTCGCCTGGGTCAGTCTACCTTCTGTCACCGGGTTAGTTGCGCAGTCGTTTGACAATAGGCCCACCTAGGCCCACCTACCTGTTGTCGCCGGTAGTACTACCGTCGGGGTTACTTTGATTTGTGTTTGAAATAGGGTGGGCAGATCGACACCCATCTTTCTTGGTTCCGTCTGCTCAGCCATGACCAGGCTGCACCGCGCCTTGCGACTTTTGCAGCGCGTACACGCCACGGAGGGTCCCTTCTTGCATTCTCCAGGAACTCCGGCTCTTGCGCAGCGATCACAGACCACCGCGGATCTGGACTCCGTGGCTACGGCCAGGGCGGGCTTCTTCCTTGGCGCCGTGGCGCTCACTTCGTCTTCATCCTCCCTACGCCCCCTCTACACCACCGTCAGTGTCCACATCGTACCCTACTACCCTGGTGACTTACCTTGAGCGTCGAAGATGCCGTCAATATTAATTGGGCGTCCGACGCCCCGGCCTCCTTCTCTACAGCCGGCACGATCACTCGCTGCACCTCCGGCCGCGACGGCTCCCTCAATTCTTCTATATGCCGGGAAGCTTGAGCCCAGCATTGTTCTACCCCCTTTGTTGTTGTAGAATTCACTGCTTTCTTCCTCGCCTTGTCCTGTGTATCGTCTTCATCCTGACCTCCCGAGTCCGAGTTTCCACTAGAAAACTCTACACTCTTGTTCAATGATGCTCGCGCGGCTTGGACCAGATGTGTTCGAATTTCTTAGTGACTGTCAGTCCGGAAGCATGATGATTAGCAGCTGGACTTACGGGCTGGCGCTTCCAGAAACATCCACGAGTCCCGCCTCGCCTTCTTCTGCGTTTCTGGCCTTGCTTACCGACTATGTTTCGCTTCAAACCCCCGCACCAGATGCAAGCGGCGCACGTACCGTTCGCAAGTGTCCTGCGTTCTGTACAGACCGCCGGTTGACTCGCTCCTAGGTTCACGTTCGTCCTCCCTCACATCATTCCGATCATCCGGCCTCGTGCGCTGCATTCGATCAGCGCGGTTCTGGCTATGTTCAACGAGACACGGGTTCTCACCTTTTGTCCTATGGACAAGGATGGGCTTTCGGAAGTCATGAACCAAGCGTCGGACAGAGTGTTTCTTTTTCTTTCATTGAGCGCGTTCGAAAGCACCTCTGGTGCTTTGTCTACCATCATCCTCTGCGCTGAAGTTGTTGCTTGCGTCGCCGCCGCCGGGTCCGTTAGTTTCAATCGAGGCTCGTTCGTCCTTGTGGGCGGTTTGCAAACCTCTTTCTCTCCTCGTCCGAGCAGTGTTTCCTGCCCATGCACGTCTGTTCGCGCCCTGCCTTTGCTCTCGTCACTGCCTTTCTGATCAGACATGTCCAAGACGTTCTGCTCGCCATCCTTCTCTTTCAACTTTAGTGGGAGCATCACGGACATGGGGCGGATAACCTCATCGTGGTACTCGACCTGTACTTTTTTGGACACATTGCATGCCTTGGCCTTAGCTTTGCTCTCTGCTGGGGCCGCGTATGCTTCGTTACGTAGCTCGCGTTTCTCGTTCTCGCGAGCGAGTTCGTCACCAGGGACGCGCCCTCCGTCGCCATTTTGGTACGTATACGTCCCCGCCACACCCTGGAGTGGGAGTGGGCGCTGGCACGGGGTCGAGGGCGCGGACGCGGACGAGTTACGCCGCACCGGTCGCACCCTCGGTGCTGTAGCCTGTCAACGCGTAAATAATTTAATTTAAGTAACGTATGTAATGGGATACTGTAACTGTAAGCAGGGCCACTTACCGGTCGACCACTTCGAACATGTTCTATGGCTCGACGCGATTCGGCCGCTGAGAATGCGCGCGCAGATACGTTAGTATGTACGCGATGTGTTTGCTTGCCTTGGTCTTCGTTTGTGTCCGCTGAGGTGCCTGCTCCCGTATTCGAGCCTGCCAGTGGCTCTGGTGCACGCGCTGGCGAGCTCGAGTCCTCGATCTGTTTCCGCGCTGGCTCATCTTTCTCGGCGCGTAGCTCTCTCTCTAGTTGCTGCTGGAGCCACACGATTTTCTCCGCGAGGGAGTGGGGCATCGCGTCCGACCTTTCGTGGTTGTGGTTGCTAATAGAACTTTGCTATGGCGGTGCACGACCACTTACATAAGTATCCGAGGTAATACTTGGCACATCCGTACGCCGATAGCGAGTTCATTAATGTGCCACCACCGTTGTCAATCACACCGTCAGGGGAAGACATTGTGCATCCCAACATTACCTTACTCTAGCTCTTCGCCCTGCATTAGCATGCGCTCAAGAGCTGGTGATCAATCTTATCAGTTGTCTTCGACACCATCTTGACCTTCTCCTTCCCTTTGACTAATATCAGATTCCGACCGCTCGTTTAAATCAGCCTCGGTAGGCCGAGCTACAAAGGGATATCTATCTGGATGTCAAGGAACGAGCGCGCTTACCTTCAGACTTCAGCATTACTTGCTCTATTCTTCGCTTCCAGGCTCTCCCACCACACCCAGGGCATCTGCTGCACTTCGCTTTGGAGCTGACACAGTGATCGCACACGAATCCTGTCTCACTAAAACATACTTCTCCCCTTTCTGCGCACCGATCGCATGGTGCCCCTCTCTCTTGCGCATCTTCAGGATTGCGCTGATTAGTCATTATCGTGGTGCTTTCTCCCTCATCCGAGTCGTCTCCTTCCAGCAAGGTTTGCCACTAATTCAATCTGTTAGGATCACCCAGACTTTGGATGTATACTGCTTACCTTCCTTGGGATAGATCAGCTCCTGGACGCCTTCGAAACTGCACACCTTGATACCGCGCGAGTCACTGGAAAAAACATACACTCGAGTAGTGTTTTCTGTCGACGCACGTCGGTTAGCGCCTTGGCTTTTACACAACCTTTCTGATCGGTGGTCTTCGCAACCTTTTCGTCCTTCAACTCTTGTAGGAGCATTATATGCCCCTTTCTCACTTCCCTTCATAGTCCTACGTTTTGGGGCCACATTGAACGCCTTGAAGATGTTGGCCTTGGCTGTTCAGGAGCAACGTCCTCTGGTATGCATCCTCCATTGCCCTCGTGCTCGCGCTAGTGGCATGGAACTAATGCCTTTCTACGCTACCGCTTTCGGGCCGAGGACACGGGCGGGTACGAAGTGCCATGCCCCACTCTAGCAACTGAAATCTGCCAGTGTGTTTATCATCCTTGCATCTGACGGAAAAAAAACGAGATAAAGAAACACAACGACTGACCGGTCCACCACCTCGGACATGTTGCCTGCCGCTGCGAGCGCGCGTGCCGATGCGTCTCTTGGTCTCCGTCCTCGTCCTCGTCCACTTCTACCTCTGCCTCTCCGAGTCTTTTCTGGCGGGCGCCGCGCCACTGGCTTTGGCTGATGTGTCCGTTTTAGCACGTCTTGTTTCTTCTGTCGCTCTTCGTGGTGTCGCAAGCTCTCCTGGAAGGTGTATTCCGTACGTGTGTACCATTTTTAATGGCGTATCCAGCCGTGAGTTAAGAATAGATCCTCCAGTGGGCTAGCTCCATCTCTGTCACAGCCCGATTGTATTTTCCATCACACGTTCGATACATCCACTTGGCCGGCCTGATGGTCAAACCATCCGCTACAAGTCGCGAAACTTTTGCATCGTAGATCTTGCACATGCGACGTGTTTGACAACTTGAGTGTTTCGCAGAAGGGTTTCGGAAAACGGCTTCGTTGGCAAACTCTTGAATGCATGCCAAGTCAAGGGTAACAGTGTGAATTCCACTGGATAGTCTTCCGCAAGGCCAAATACCGTGCAAGTAAATTGGAGGAACGTGGATATGAGAAACCGGGAAGGTCCGGTCCAGGAACAAGGTCCAGGAAGTTTTACGGCAGTTGCCATGTCGGACAATGGTATGCCACATGTTTCAGTGATACCAAGTGACTCTGCCAAGTGCTACGCCTTACTTTCCTACGGTCAAAATAATTATACTACTTATCATTCCTTCAACCACTACCCAACTCACAGAAGCTGGAGAAAACACACTCCCTGCCCCTCTCATTTGTGATATCTCCGATGGTGGCCAAGACTCATGAACCCAAGTTCATAGCAAATCCAGATGATATACCTTCTGAGGACGTTCCCGAAAATTTCGTATCCTACACTCTCAGGCATCAACCAGCACTCCCACCAATTACTTGGGACAACTGGTACAGAGAACTGCACTGGTTGCATGTTTTCATCTTGGTCGTACCACCAACACTTGGCCTCATCGGCGCTTGGTATACACCCCTGTGCTTCAATACCGCCGTCTGGTTTGTGGTTTACTCCCACCTATCCGGTCTCGGTATGTTGCTCTCCAGTATGAAGAGTCGTTGACTAAATATCTTTCAAGGAATAACCGCTGGGTATCACCGGTTATGGACCCACCGTGCCTACAAGGCTACCAGGACATTAGAGGTTATTCTCGCTATTCTTGCTGCCGGTGCAGTCGAGGACTCTATTGTATGGTGGTCTCGGAGGCACCGTGCCCACCATCGATACACCGACACTGATCTCGATCCCTATGATGCCCGTAAGGGTCTAATTTACTCCCACGTCGGATGGATGTTCTTCAAGCCCAGGAGAAGACCAGGCCCTGCCGATGTCAGTGACTTGCGGTCGAATCCAGTTGTCAAATGGCAACACAAGTACTATCACCTTCTGGTCTTTATCATGGGTGTCGTCGTGCCCACCGCAGTGGCAGGGTACGGATGGGGAGATTGGCAAGGTGGGTTCGTGTGGACGACTCTGCTTCGTCTCGTATACGTACAACATGTCAGTGTTCTCCCTCTTGGACACCTGAGACTGACTCTGATGAACTTCAAGTCTACATTTTGTGTCAATTCAGTGTGCCATTGGCTCGGAGACAGACCTTACGATGACAACCTGACACCCACAGATTGCATGCTTAGTGCAATCCTCACTATGGGAGAAGGCTACCACAATTTCCACCACCAATTTCCTATGGATTACCGCAATGGCTACAAGTGGTATCAGTATGATCCGACCAAATGGTTCCTATGGTCATGTGAAAAGCTTGGGCTCGCGACCCATCTCAAGGTGAGGAAATTTTCTCCGTGTTTGTACTTGTGTCGGCCTTGACGTATTTGCAGAAGTTCGCAGACAACGAGGTACAGAAAGGCGAGTTGACCGTCCAACTCAAGCGCCTTCGCCAGAAACAAGACGCGCTATCTTGGCCATCTGAGAAGTTAGATTTGCCGGTCATTACCTGGGAAGACTGTATGATGTTTCGGACTTTTTTTTCAAGTCGCTCTTGCTCACCTGCTTCTTAGTCCAACGACAAGCAGAGTCCCGGGCATTGATCTGCATCGCGGGGTATATCCATGATGTCGCCGACTTTTTCGACAAACATCCCGGCGGACCCCATCTGCTGAAGAAGAATGTGGGCAAAGATGCCACCCCTGCGTTCTTTGGTGGTCTTTACGATCATAGCAACGCAGCGCACAATGTACGCTCTTCTTTCTTCTTGAATTCCGTCGTTGCCGGGCGTTAGTCTGATCTTGACCGTGCGCAGCTACTTGCCATGAAGAGAGTCGCTATTTTGTTTGGGGGCGCGCCCCATGGATCAGAGGAACAGGTGGTTCCGCCTAGCCAGCGTTTACGCATCACTCGTTACAACGAGCTATCGACTTAGATTCGGAGCGGACTTTCTTGCCACTAGTCAATACCTTTCGAATTTCTTCATTCGTCGGTTGTGGCTGTTTTTATTCATCTTGGTTTTCATACCCACTCTCGTACTAATCTTGTCATTGCTGTTCATGTCCATGATCTGAGTAGTCCTTTTTCCTGAGTAGAAGGAGAAGGAGACAATATTGGACCAATCTGGGAGCTGGACGTTGGACGTTGAACTTGGAAGGGGCAGTGGTGGGCACGATAGTAACATGGCGTACCATACTCCATCACAACAAGGAAAACACTCGACTCTGTCAATGTGGACCTCGAGTGCAGAGATAGCGTTGCGTGGTAGGGATGGCCCTGGTTCACCAGGGAGGCGAACTCATGAGCTTGCAATCGCCACTAGATGCTCCTGCGGAAAGCAGTGGTACGTCACCTCGGCATCGTATTTCTGCTTCTGCCGCAGATGAGAACATCAGAAGCGCTGGGTTTGGAATAGCTTGTGGGATAACCGCTGTCACGATATAGATCGTGTCGTGAGCCAATCCGGGGTGGCTTCAATGTTGCAAGCAGATTTGACTGAAATCGGCGTAGGTGGCATGACCGCACGGGATCCATCGTCAGAAATGGTCGACAGGTCAACGTCGCAGGATTGTCGAGATTGTCAATGCCCTGAATGTGGTCAAGAAGCCAGGTTTTGACCATCGACTTCGTGATCAGCTCGTTCACTACAACGGAGTGTAGAACGAAGTTGATACGAACCGTGACTTCCAGACTGAATTTGGAAAAGTCCTGTGTTCTGTAGCGCAACTGCAGAGTGAATACCCCGGACGTCATCATCATCGACGATCCAGGAAACAAAAAAAGGCTGACATATGCAATGCCCTTTGGAATTCAACAAAACCAAACAACATATGCCACCTTGTGACGGCTCACGCACACACAAGCATGCAGATAATTTGGTCCACAACATGAAGAATAACACACCTGCCTTTCCACCCCCGACTCGCAGGTGCACCCAACTTGGACCTTGTACTCGCCAATTCACTCATGATGATGATGGACATTAGTTCCGACGCCCCGCCATGGATCAACATGTAAACGACGATGTCTGACCGGTCGTGAGTAGAAATGATCTCCTTGGCCTGCCTGCGACTCGGATTCGCCCAATCGGAAATGAATGGGCAGACACGGTTAGATTCAAGATAAGTCGCAGATAGCATGAGAGCACGAATATCCTCCAGCTCTTCCCGCCTTGCGCAAATTTTCTCCTCTCCCTCATTTTGGAGTAGTTCACCCTGCAACAGCGTTGCTGATGCTTGTGCCTCTCTTATTGGTTCCCTTCTCCGACGCCACCCTGGCCGTCTTCTTCCCCTTGACTAATATTGCATCCCCAGACTCGGTCTCGGTCCAGGAATCCGACACCATCCTACCGGGTGGAGTCTGGCCAGTGGCCGCTCGTTCAAATCACCCTTGGAAATTTCAATAGGTGTGTTCAAAACAATCAGCGCCCAGCGTGTGCTCACGCCTCCATTCCGCCATACCGTGCTGTGCCGAACCGCCCGGCCACCAGCCAATATCATCATGAGATCATCAGAAGCACAGGTTGACTGAGCCTTGTGGAAGGTTTTACCACTTAAATGGCCCTGGTCTGCAAATGGGCATTTCGTTCATTAACCCTACCTCACCGTCTGCCCACCGTGACTGCCTGCCGACATGCCGTCTGACTCGAGTTGGGTTCCAGATGTAGACACCCAGGCCCTCTTTTCCGAGAGGTGCTTGCTTCAAGCCGTCATCATTACCGCCATAACCTATGGTGTTACAGTCTCGTTCTACTTCTTGTCCTTCTATTACCTCGTGCGCGACAATAATCGCCCTGAGTTCAAGCAACGACTCATTTTACTCCTCTTCATTACTATCACCTTCCTCCTCGGAACTTTAGCCATGATTGGACTCGTAGGTTTCACCCAGATGTGTTCTCCACCCACATATACATTGTGGGAGACGTAGCGTTAACCGTGTCTAACTTGTTATCCGACGCTATAGTGGTCAGTGTGAAACAAACCATACTCTCTAATCAGCATTGACCG
Source organism: Leccinum subgranulosum (assembly GCA_038091575.1). Classification (NCBI taxonomy): domain Eukaryota; kingdom Fungi; phylum Basidiomycota; class Agaricomycetes; order Boletales; family Boletaceae; genus Leccinum; species Leccinum subgranulosum. Next base: position 9,169 of record JBBPOS010000611.1, read on the forward strand.
GTCCACTATCAAGTCAGGTATGCGCTTTAAAGTCATACATATATCAGAATTCAAGTTGTCGAGTCCCTCCCTGGACCGTCATGTTCTTTCCTTGCCTGTTGCTTGCCGGCTCTGTATGTCAGTATATTTTATTCTATCAAAGGCTAGTGAGACGGGCCTGACGCGTACGCTTTGAACGCGCAGCCATGGGGATAATATATTTGACCACGAATCCATACACTACGAGCGGCATCGACTTCGTCCCGGCTTGTATTGCCCTATCGCTGGGGATGAACATCGTTCTTACCATTGCTATCGTTGTCCGTCTGCTAATTTTCCGATACCGCATCGTCTCCCTGATGGGACCGAGATACGGAATAGAATACACCTCAGCCGCTGCCATGGTTACCGAGTCAGCCGCACTGTATTCCGCCCTGTCTGTTGCTTTCCTCGTCCTATTCGGGATCAGAAATTCAGTTCCACAGGTGTTTGCGCATTCTCAGATTCAATTCCAGGTGATGGTTATTTGATTAGTTCACTTCCGCGTTACTTACGAGCACTCGTCAGACAATCGCCACATTTCTAATCGTGTTCAGGGAAGCTCAGGGCAAAGGATGGACGCAAAATACTGCCAGTTTTGTAATGTCAGGACCAGAACCTTGTCAGTTACGGAACATGCAGCGGTGGCAGGTCGTGACTCTACAATCAGACCTCTTGTGCCAAAAACACTAGTATGTAGCATGCATCTAGCTTGCTTGGTGTAGGGTATTACCTTCAAACCTGCGTAAGGTCTGCGAGTCCGATTCGTGGTGACTCGCTGTTGAAATCAAAGACGGTATAGAACTGTTGGAGGAAAATGGTCCCGAGCAACCAGAATCCTAGAGGGGTTCACCGGTCAGCGTGGGAAGAGGAAATATTGATTGGAAGAATCTCACTGGGATACTGTTCCACAGATGAAAATCCGCTAAAGCAATTTCTCCCCCTATATTCCACAACCTTTCCCAGGTTGAGGGCCTGGGTAGGCATCGAAAACGACCTTCCGCCAATGGTAAAAGTCATGGAAGGAAAAGACCTGCAAGGGACTACGGGGAGTCAATAAAAAAAGTACCAAAATTGATTGAAACTCACAGGTGTAATGACCACTGTGACGACCACTGGCAGTCAGGTATGACCCCCCGTGAGCCGCATCGTGCAGGGCCGAAAGTCGCTCCGGATCACCAATAATGAAGTGGGCACCAGTGTCAATGACGGCGGCTACATCTGTCAAAACTATTGCTCCGTTGACTTTGATGTTATCTATCGTTAGCTCCCAGAAAACCTGAAAGGGAAATCTAAGTATGCATCCGTACCACCTGGCGTTTGCACTCACCGGATTTGTTACAGGTGTAAAGACGAGGGTGTTCTGAATGTAAAGCGCCTCGTTCGTTCCACCGACGTACAGCTCGCCTCCGGAATCGGTGAGCTTGAGTGAAAACACTGGTTGAGACAGCTTTCCTTCATTGAAGAGCGTGTGCAACAGAGGGCTTTGGCCATAAAATGCCGACAAAGACGGAAAAGCTAGTCCCAATATACCATCTGCAGCAAACTCAGCTGCTCCCAAATCCGAAGAATATGTGGTTGCGGCACCGATGGTCTGAATATCTGCCTATTTATCGGTCAGAAGTGATGATGTTCGCAAACAATACAGACATACGGTAAAACCAGCAATGGTTACATTGTCCGTGTATTCTTTACCACGGGCAGTTCTACCGCCTGTAAATACTTGCACAAAATTACTATCGAGGTCGAAGCTGGTGACTTTGGACAATGTGGGATCCCAGAGGTTAGGGTGGCTTCTGCAGTTCTCATCACCAGCTGAGGCTGGAACAAAGAGATCGCTGGGTCGAATAAGACGAGAGAGTGGATGGTACAGACATAAATCACTTACCTAGAAGCGGTGTTGAGCTGGACTGAGGTGACAACTAGAGTGAATGGGTGTCACGAATGCACGGAAAAACTTACCAGTGAAGTATTGGGGAGGAGTGCCGATCGAAATGGTCCCATACCACATTTGATACCGGTAGTTTTTCAAAGCAAGACTGGCTCCGGACCTGTCCCGTTTCACAGCAGAAAGATGCGGCGTTCCGTTGTTTCTTTCGGAGCCATCCATGCCACTTGGCCCGCGTATGATATTGCTAAAAAGTCTAAGCGAAAACGATGCCTGAGGACATCACAGGACGATTTACGTGTTATGTGATGTAGTATGAATTTCGCGCCAGTCGGTATGAGAGCGTTTCGTGAGTGGCATGGCTATACCATCATTTCCTCCGCTAGGATCAGGTGTTTGGGCGGCCAGAACGATAACAGGTACCGTGACGGCAATGATTGTGATTAACTTGAAGAGCATTGGGTAGTGAATGTGGAGGAGCACAAATTCCATCGAGTATGTGCGCCTGACTTAAATATCGGGATCCCATCACGTTTTTGAATTAACCGGATAGCAATCAAACTGATGAAGTACATTCCGATCATTGAAACAAGTATGGTAAAAAGTTTCGGGAAAGAGTTTAGACTCACAAGCCGAATTCAGCCGAGAGAACTCTTGATGATGTTGATCTACGAGTGAATATGTCCGTGAGCGTGTGGAGGAACGATTGTCGTTGAACAGGTGGTATGTCTGAGATGTTTGGTCTTCGACCCATCACCTGGGCCTGCACGTAGAGGTCAGTAATGATCGACAAGGAGTAGAAATAAGCAGACTTTAAATTGGTCGACGACCGCTGGATGACGGGAAGTGTCATGAAACGCCTCTCCGTCTCGACGTCGTGCTGGAATGTAGGAGAGACAATTCGAGCTCTGCAAACTTCTCTTTCGTCATAGGTAGTATACCTGGGCGAACGTGAGCGTGGCAGGCCGGGGACGAGGACTAGTACATAGTTCATCTTGCTGTCACCCCCTTTGCTAGCGCCGCGGGCACTGACGAACGCGTCGCACCAGGGCTTTACTCCGCAACTAAGGAGGGCATGGAGACTCTCATGTGGGGTGTCTTCGTCGCCGAAGAGGTTGATTATATGCAGTGAGTGGGGCGGCTCAGCGAAGCCAGGTTTGCTGACCTAACCCAGACTGTGTCTGATTCAACCACACATGTCACATTATAGAACGATGAGCACGTCACAGCAAGAGTATGCGTCGCTAATAACAAAAAACAAGCCCAGGTAGGTCCGGCATTTCCCTAACCACTTCGTCACGCCCTCCCCCGGCACGAAAAACGCAGTCAAAGACACTCCTACTCTGGGTATCACACAGCATCAAACTACCCGTCCCCTTCTTCATTCCCAGACGACGTCCACCTGTATGTATACCCTCGCTCGACGATGGCGCTAGCGCAATCACCAGATTCGTCGAGGACAATGAAGATGACCCGAGAGGATAAATGCCCTTGTTCGTCGTGCTTACTCGTTGGGCCAAACAGCCCAGGGGAAACGGACCATCGTAGGGTGTCACGGTGGGGGCTGGCGTAGGTGTTCACGGAAGAGGTGGAATGCGTAGCGCGCATCATTTCCATTTCCGCCGCAGTCCTCTCCGCCTTCCGGTACACGAGGAGGAAGATTTTGAGTTCGTATGTGGTACAAATGATTATCTACTACTAGCCAAGATTTGCGTGCACTGCGCAGCTAGGAGATATTGTAGGGACTGCGAGGTGACATTTTTCTATTCATGCTTGGGGTCACACATTTGCGAACCTCTTTCGGAGGAGGACGAGCTCAAGGTTGTCGAGCATGATGATACAGAATGGTTGGGTGGTAGCAGGTCGTGACCTACTACAATCAGACCTCTTGTGCAAAACACACTAGCATGTAGTTTGTATTTAGCTTGCTTGGTATAGCTTATGACCGTCAAATCGGCGTAAGCTTTGCGAATCCAACTCGTGGTGACACGCTGTTGAAATCAAACACAGTATAGAAGTGCTCGAGGAAAATGGTCCCAAGTAACCAGAATTCTAGTCGGGTTCACCGGTCAGCGTGGGAAGAGGGAATTCTGATTAGAAGGATCTCACTAGGATACTTTTCCACAGCCGAAAATCCGCTAAAGCAATTTTTCCCCTTATAAACAACCTGTCCTATGTCGAGGGTCTCGGGAGGCATTGAAAACGACGTTCCACCAATGGTAAAAGTTAAGGTGGGAAAAAGCCTGCATGGGACTACAAGGAGTCAATCAAAAGTACCAAAATCGATCGAAACTCACAGGTATAATAACCCCTGTATCGACCATCCGGGAAAGCACCCCTGTCCTTGTATGGCCCCCCACCAGCCGCCTTGTGCAGGGCCAAAAGTCGCTCCGGATCACCAATAATAAAGTGGGCACCGGTGTCGATGACCGCGGTTACATCTGTCAAAACTATTGCTCCGTTGACTTTAATGTTATCTATCTTCAGCTCCCAGAAAACCTGAAATGGAAAATCTCAGTATGCATCCATATCGTCTGGCGTTTGCGCTCACCGAATTTATTACAGGGGTAAAGACGAGGGTGTTCTGAATGTAAAGCGCCTCGTTCGTTCCACCGACGTACAGCTCGCCTCCGGAATCGGTGAGCTTGAGAGAAAACACTGGTTGAGACAGCTTTACTTCATTGAAGAGCGTGTGCAACAGAGGGCTTTGGCCATAAAATGCCGACAAAGACGGAAAAGCTAGTCCCAATAAACCATCTGCAGCAAACTCAGCTGCTCCCAAATCTGAAGAATATATTGTTGCGGCTCAGATGGTCTGAATGTCTGCCTATTTGTCGGTCAGAAGTGATGATGTTCACAAACGATACAAACATACGGTAAAACCAGCAATGGTTACATTATCCCTGTATTCTCGACCACTGGCAGTCCTACCACCTGTAAATACTTGCACAAAATTACTATCGAGGTCGAAGCTGGTGACTTTGGACAATGTGGGGTCCCAGAGGTTAGGGTGGCTTCTGCAGTTCTCATCACCAGTTGAGGCTGGAACAAAGAGATCGCTGGGTCGAATAAGATGAGAGAGTGGATGGTACTGACAGAAATCACTTACCTAGAAGCGGTGTTGAGCTGGACTGAGGTGACGACTAGAGTGAATTGGTGTCACGAATGCACGGAAAAACTTACTAGTGAAGTATTGGGGAGGAGTTCCGATCGAAATGGTCCCGTACCACATTTCATAGCGGTAGTTTGTCAAATCAACTCCGGCTCCGGACCCGGCCCGTTTCACAGCAGAAGGATGCGGTGTTCCCATGTTCATTTCGGAACCATCCATGCCACCTGGCTCACGGATGATCTTGCTGAAAAGGTCTAAGCAAAAACGATGCCTGAGGACATCACAGGGAGATTTACGAGTTACGTGATGTAGTATGATTTTCGCGCCGGGCGGTATGAGAGCGTTTTGTGAGTGGTATGGCTAGTATACCATCACTCCCCCCACTAAGATCAGGTGTTTGGGCGGCCAGAACGATAACAGGTACCGCGACGGCAATGGTTGTGATCACATTGAAGAGCATTGGGTAGAGAATGTGGAGGAGCACAAATTCCATCAAGTACGTGCGCTTGACTTGAATAAATGTCGGGATGGTATCACATCTAGGAACTAACCGAATAACAATAAAACTGATGAACATTCGGATCATCGAAACATGTATGGGTGAACAGTTTCGGGAAGGATTTAGACTCACAAGCCGGATTAAGCCGAGATCCCAGTTGGTGGTGCCATCCAGACCTTGCTTTCGATCAGTGAAAATTTTCGGCTACTATGTTAGCGTAAGGAGGTTAGTTGTCACATTGCCACGTCAGCAAGAACAGGTACTACTCACGATCACCGTTTACCAGGCTCGCTACCCTCCAAGGTTATTTCCGATCGCGGCTCAGCCAGAGATTGATTTCATGGGACGAGTGACAGAAGACAAGTCTTGGGTGTGCTTTATGACTGTCCGTTATTGAGGGAAGGATTATCCGAGTTGCACAGGTGGTATGTGCGAGATGTTTGGTCCCTGTGCCTGCACGACTATCAGCTTACGAAACCGCCAAGTCCAACCGGCCGTCATGATGCTTCCAGACTGACGGTCACTGAGAAATTCCAGTACAACTGGTCCACACCGCCCGGGCGACCTCGAGCAGGAGCGTAGAGTTGTCTGGCGGCCAGTGGTAGGTCGGATTTGGTATGCGGACAACTTGAACACGCTGAACAAGACGAGGAAGAAAGCACTGGACTCTCTACCACGATGAACAATGAGGTAGAACAATATTGGGTCCAAGCTTCCCGTGGGACCTTTTTTTTTTTTTTTTTTTTTTTTAAGTCAATTTTTGTCCTTTGGCGGAGTATATGTACTCTATGAGGACAGTCTATCTAAGCTGGGGCTCCTGCCCCTGCGACTCC
>JBBPOS010000612.1:0-15499 GCA_038091575.1 Leccinum subgranulosum
GGAATCGTCCGGCCACATATACTCCGCATTTCTTCAATCCGCTGGAGAGGCGAGAATTTGAGCCAGTGTGTGTGAGCGGGCGTGGGTGAGAAACGACGAGACGACGAGACGACGAGCAAAAAAAAAAGAACCACACCCACCTTGACAGAGACGTTCTCATGCAAGTCCGGCGTGATATCGAGTACAAAAGTGGTCGTAGACACTGTTCTCATCGTCTCGTTCGCATTTCGAACAAACCACACGACGTACCTCGTACTCTTCTTGACCACTGACCTCACATCAGCAACCGACAGACACTACGACACAGACTGAGATACGCACGCAGTGTCCCATAGCGCCGACTGTACCGGCTTCCCGTCTAGCCTGATCTCGGGCCACATAATTCTCAAAGATGGCTATACGTCGCGGTCAATCGCGCGGGAGCATGGAATCGTGGCTCGTTCGCACTGTCAGTCTTCAACGGAGCAGACGCGAGTATCAAGGCGTCTTCCTCCCGGGGTACGAACCCAGGCCCTGGTGTAAGCGCATGGTCATCTATTACACCTCGGGAGCGGAGGAGCCCTTGCTCGAGGGTGCTCGGGCTGGCGGACTGCCTGATTCCGCGCCCACCGAGAAGAATAGGTGGGTGTCTCATCGTCGAGGAAGCGATTCACGTTTCCGGAGGGCACGTCGATTCCGAAGGAGTGTTGGCGTTGGAATCGGGTCGTCGGGAGGGGGATACACGGGAGGTGATCCCGCCCAGTGAGGGGGACTCGACTGAGAAGAACCTGCCGCAGGTGATTCTGTGTGTCCGGTCGCCTGATGGTAGCTAGGTGAATGACAGTTGTAGGTGCGAAGGACGACGAGGGCCACTATGGCGTTAACCCGCAAACGTGACTGTGAAATCATGGATTTAGTATTGCAGCTGTCCGGGCTACATGATGTTGCACAGCGGCCCCAAAGAGGCCACATGATAGAACAGGGAACGGTGTGTAAGCCCATGATTAGAAAGCCTGACCGCCAATGGCGGGACACAGGCCAAGAAAGATGTAACGAAATACGTCATCCAAAAATCCAAAGCCAACAATGCAGAACTACTGCACGTCGACCCAATACTCTCCATCATCATCATCTCACTCAACGACGTCTCCACCCGAATCTGAACCCGGATGAAACTGTCCGTCACCACGCGTTTGTACTACCCGCGCTTTTGCGAGGCTAGCAGAACCGCGCCAAAAGGTTGCCGAAGCCGAACGAGGATTCGGAGCGGGCGCTCACATGGATCAAACAGAGGATCGTCGCCAGAGAAGACCTTATCAAGCAGGGGGCTGATCCACGGATGAACGAGAACGAGACGTACCTCGCCGAGAATCGGCGCCGTGGCCCGATATATGTGAAAGTTTGAATCGGTTTCGGATGCCGCGAGGCGGGCGAAACCAGTGAGGCGAAAGACGAGTCCAGGGAGTCGAAGTCGACCAGGGGCGAAGGACAGCAATGGGAGATCAAGAAGTCTTTCATATAGTGCGACGATGGGAGATGCATCGGGAAATAATGATTGCAAGTCCGTGACCATCCGAATCAACTATTGGGGAACATCGGTGGCAGAATTTGGTCGTATACAGTGAGATCGGAGGGGAGGTAGCTTTTGGTAGTGCTATCTGAGTCTCCAGTCCCAAGAGAGAAGCGTGACATCATCCGACTGCGTCAGGATGTGTTCGAGGAGGTGACGGACTGGTCGCTTACCCTCATCATACATGACCGGGAGTGAGAAATCAAAGATTCCCAATAATGAGTACGCGATATCTTCTTCCCGCGTCGTCTCACCCTTTGAGGTGAGGTACAGCTTCTCCCGCTTGGAGCGGTCCAGCCCCGGTTCAATCGTGGCGAGCCTCTCCGTGGCAAACTAGGTTGCCTGCTGTGCGCTCGAGTAGTGTCCGATAGCCACACCATGATTGTTAGCCATGTCAGCTTGGTTCTCAAGTCTCTTGGCACAACGTAGTTGTAAATCTGGAGAGATTCTCAGATTGCTCTCTATGTCACGAGTGAAATTACTCACCGAGTTCCCATTGCGGCCGATCATCGAGGGCATGAATCTGCTCCAACAGATCGTTCTTCGTATTTTGGAAGCTAACACGATCGTCTCCTTCAAGAACATCATAGACTACCCGATAAAGATGAAACTTTGGACACATGAACTGAATGGAATGAGAACTGTCAAGCATTCTAAACGACCATGCAAACTACACTGTACCTTGTCTGCCCCTCCCAATACCTCATCGACTGAATGAGAACGTAGCCCCATCCTCACCCATCCCACTAACACGGCAGGAAGCGAGGAAGTGAGCGACAATATAGCAGAGTAGACTGAGAACGCCTCGACGTGATTCTCCGCAATTGGCGCATCGTCTCCGATGTCCCGAAGCCATGATAAGCATTGGTTCCTGAAACCTGACAGCAGGGAGTAAATATACATACTAACGAAACAATGCAGAGACTCTCACCTTCAAGCCAGTTGATGATCGACTGATTGTGCTGTGGATCGTCACTCATGGTGTTGATGATCTCGAGAAGATGCTGTGCAGCATCATATATGCGACCTGGTTTCACATTGATGCTTCTTCTCGTGCACGCGCAGTCCTTGAACGGTTTGCTCGAGATCGACTATTTTTGTCCCATGGACGCGGTAGTGTGAGGGAAGGACTACGTCAAATGATGATTTTCTCTTCCAGAGTAACCGCGATGAGTCGTAGTTTTGTGAGATGGCCATGGGCAAGTGGAATTTGAGTCAGACATTTCGACTTCCACAAGATGTTTGTGACTACGACTAGTCACTAGGAGTTGCTTGCGCTTATAAATTTGTGACGAATCGACGTGACATGTCACGTTGCATCGTCACTTCGCAAACCGAGTCTATGTGCGGTCCGCAGTCAAGTCGACAATGCAGGGTTCCCACTTGCGCAGAATCTTTGGTTTATGTGATCTATTTCCTGTCAATCCCTCTGTCTGTGTTGCTGAAGATCTTCGTCAAATCCTCCTGTCTACGACACACTCCTTCCGTTCCTTAGTGGCACCTCCCTACTTTGCTTCCATTTCGCCAACGTCTACCCTTTCTCAAGTATACAACGCTGCTGCTCGCAGGGTTGCGTCGTCTTCTTGTCTTGTCTTGGGCAACACTCCCACGGATGCAACTGAAGTGTTAGAGAAGGGGGCGAGAACCAGCTCTGGGGCTCGTTCAGTCCGGAGGCAACTCCCGCTGCTGCATCCATGTCCTCAGATTCTCTGCTCGCTTTGGTGTGGCCTATGTATATCGGTCAAACCTTGCTGAAGACGTGCATCCATCTCATTGACGACGCTGGAGGTGTCCTACGATAATGGGACCACGCACTCGACGCGATTTCGCTTGTTCGTGGACCGCAATGCCCAACGGTGCGGCGTTCCTCGGAACAACCTCGGAGCAATCTTACATTCTCGGTCGTCGATTTGTTCTCGTCCGTGATGCGATTGTGATTCTCGCGAGTTGGAGCTGACCACGACGACCACGAGAAAGTCTTGACGAGGCGATAATGTCAAGCAAATCTGTTCAAATTCGGATGAAGGATGGAGAAACTTGGATGATGTTGCGCGCCGAGTACGTACAACATGAACGAGGGCGGAAGGCGCGTGGACGAAGTCACGTCGGTCCCGGAGGTCGGTAGAAAGCAGGGTGGTACTGATCAAGTAATACAGTTTGTTTGGGACTGCAGCTTGATTTGTGTTCAAACAGTTCGGTTCACTGCCAGAGATACTATGTTACCATGCAGATCGTGCTACTTACAATCATTTGTGAACGTGCCAGTGCGTGCCGTCTGCAGTTCCTGTGCCCAACATTACGTGTTTTGTTGGCCACTTCAAGGAACTCCAGGGATTTTGATTGACGAGCAAGGCTTCGCACTGTCAAGGTGACTCTGCGGCGGCGAAATTCCCAGTATTGGACCTCCGGAAGAAGCTGATCGAACTCAAACAGCATACGGACGAACGTGTACCGGCCCGGGAACCTTTCAATGCCGCTCGGAAGCGGATGTCGGAAGTAGATGGGAGTCCGCTTCTTCCACTTCCTCCCTCGCCCTCACCGTGACTATTGCTTTAACTCTACGTTCCACATTTTCTTCAACAATCAGCTCACGCTCGGTATCCAAATATGCAGACAAACGAGACAGGCGGTTTTGAAAATATCCGAGAGAAATTTCGCCGCTTCAGGATCCTTATCATTGGACGGGCAAACGCTGGCAAGACGACAATTCTCCGCGCGATCTGTAACACTACCGAAAACCCGGAGGTCCATGATGGCAAAGGCAACAAGGTGCGTGCCCAGCTTGATACCTAGGGACGACTGGTTTACCAAACCGTGTGCTAGATTGATCTTACCCAAGTCGAGGGTACCATGGGGGTGAGGATCATCACGTAGTGGACGGGGACGCGAGGCGCATATTTACTAATGCATACTAGCGCGGAATGCACGACATCGAGAACCAATTGATTTTCCGGAGCAACGACAAATTCGTCTTCCATGACTCGCGGGGCTTCGAAGCTGGGTCTGTGGACGAATTCGAACAACTGAAGGAGTTCATCGCAGATCGTGCGAACACGACGGATCTCAAGAAACGGATTCATGCCATTTGGTAATAGCTAAGCTGAGGTGTGCGAGAAGGGACACTGACTGGCCACTACATTAAATAGGTACTGTATCCCAATGGACAAATTGAGTCGGGCAATCCAACGTTCCGAAGAAAAGTTTTTTGATGAATGTGATACGAGAAATGGTGACTATATTTTCGAAAAGGTTTTCTCGAGCTTACAACTTGTCCAGTGCCTGTCATCGTGTTGTTCACCAAGTTTGATGCATTGCTGACGGTGGCCATGGGCAAACTAACTGGTGGTGATCGAAGGCTGCCATTACAGGAGAAGATGGCAAAGGCACATGGGCTCATAGAGGGAATTTTTGACAGTGCTGATGTATGGGGACGTCTCTCTCGATTGAATCATCCACCAAAATGTAGTGTTCGGATGGAAGGTATGTATCATGTTTCTGATAAATGATTTAGCTGTCAAAATCAGCTCACGGAATTTGTGAACATGCAAGGAATGCACAACTCGAATGAGGGGTGCAATGTATTGCTAGAAAATACAGCAAGGGCTCTAGATGAGGAGTCTCTGCAATTGCTATTTATTACTGCACAGGAAACAAATATAGCATTGTGTGTTAGATATGCAGTTGGAGAGTGAGTACAAAGTTGAATATTCTTCCAGGGCAGAGATAACAATTGGAAAAAAAGGGTTGTATCATATGTAGAGAAGCAGACTGAGAAGTGGATGAAGAAAATGGATCCTAAAAAAATTGCAAGATGGTTTCCACACTTTTGGGTGAGATAATTTATATACATTAAACTAAACACAATTTCAATTGAATCCCACCATTTGAATTAACAGATTGTAAGTTATTCCTTGGAGAATTGTGATTTAATGTATATCATTCATTTTGCTCTGGAAATGACAGTGGGTGAGTTGTGCATTGTGAAATGTGCCACAGAGGGTGATGCTGATGATGCCTGGCATGTCTGCTCATTCTTCATTCTACTCTGGAAATGACAGAGAGTGAGTTGTGGAATGTGGATTGTGTCACAGAGTAGTGATGTTAATGATGCCATGTCCACCCATTCTTCATTCTGCTATGTAAATGTCAGAGAGTGAGTTGTGCATTGTGGAATATGCCACAGAGTAGTAATGCTGATGATGCCATGTCCACTCATTCTTCATTCTGCTGTGAAAATGACAGGAGGTGAGTTGTGCATTGTAGAATGTGCCACAGAGTGGTGATGCTGATGATGCCATGTCTACTCATTCTTAATTCTGCTCTGGAAATGACAGTGGGTGAGTTGTGGATTGTGGAATGTGCCACAGAGTAGTGATGTTGATGATTCCATGTCTACTCATTCTTCATTCTGCTCTGGCAATGACAGGAAGTGAGTTGTGCATTGTAGAATGTGCCACAGAGTGGTGATACTGATGATGCCATGTCCACTCATTCTTCATTCTGCTCTGGAATGACAGGAAGTGAGTTGTGCATTGTAGAATGTGCCACAGACTGATGCTGATGATGCCATGTCCATTCATTCTTCATTCAACTCTGGAAATGACAGTATGTGAGTTGTGGATTGTGGATTGTGCCACAGAGTGGTGATGCTGATGATGCCTTGTCCACTCATATCTTCATTCTGCTCTGGAAATGACAGTGGGTGAGTTGTGGACTGTGGAATGTGCAGTGATGATGTCATGTCTATTCATTCTTCATTCTGCTATGGAAATGACAGGAGGTGAGTTGTGCATTGTGGAATGTGCAACAGAGTGGTGATGCTGATGATGCCATCATGTCCACTCATTCTTTATTCTGCTCTGGAAATGATAGGAAGTGAGTTGTGGATTGTGGAATGCGCCACAGAGTGGTGATGCTGATGATGCATGTCTACTCATTCTTCATTCTGCTTGGGAAATGACAGGAAGTGAGTTGTGCATTGTGGAATATGCTACAGAGTGGTGATGCTGATAATGCCTTGTCATTATTTATTCTGCTCTGGAAATGACAGTCTGTGAGTTGTGCATTGTAGAATGTGCCACAGAATGGTGATGCTGATGATGCCATGTCCACTCATTCTTCATTCTACTCTGGAAATGACAGTGGGTGAGTTGTACATTGTGGAATATGCCACAGAGTGGTGATGCTGATGATGCCTTGTCCACTCATTCTTCATTCTGCTCTGAAAATGACAGAGAGTGAGTTGTAACTTGTGGATTGTGGAATGTGCCACAGAGTGGTGTTGCTGATGATGCCATGTCCACTCATTCTTCATTCTGCTCTGGAAATGACAGGAAGTGAGTTATGGATTGTGGAATGTGCCATAGAGTGGTGACGCTGATGATGCCTTGTCCACTCATTTTTCATTCTGTTGTGAAAATGACAGTGGGTGAGTAGTGCATTGAGGAATCTTCCACATAGTGGTAATGCTGATGATGCCATGTCTATTCATTCTTCATTCTGCTCTGGAAATGACAGGAAGTGAGTTGTGGATTGTGGAATGTGCCACAAATTGGTGATGCTGATGATGCCATGACCACACAATCTTCATTATGCTCTGGAAATGACAGTGGGTGAGTTGTGGATTATGGAATCTGACACAGAGTAGTAATGCTAATGATGCCATGTCCACTCATTCTTCATTCTTCTCTGGAAATGACAGGAAGTGAGTTGTGCATTGTGAAATGTACCACAGAGTAGTGATGCTGATGATGCCATGTCCCCTCATTCTTCATTCCACTTTGGAAATGATAGGAAGTGAGTTGTGCATTGTAGAATGTGCCACAGAGTGGTAATGCTGATGATGCCATGTCTACTCATTCTTCATTCTACTTTGGCAATGACAGATGGTGAGTTGTGCATTGTGGAATGTGCCACAGAGTGGTGATGCTGATGATGCCATGTCCACTCATTCTTCATTCTACTCTGGAAATGACAGGATGTGAGTTGTGGATTATGGAATGTGCTACAGAGTGGTAATGCTGATGATGCCATGTACTTATTCTTCATTTTGCTCTGGAAATGACAGAAAGTAAGTTGTGCATTATGGAATGTGCCACAGAGTGGTGATACTAATGATGCCATGTCCACTCATTCTTTATTCTACTCTGGAAATGACAGAGAGTGAGTTGTGGAATGTGCCACAGAGTAGTGATGTTGATGATGCCATCTGTCCACTCATTCTTCATTCCGCTCTGGAAATGATAGGAAGTGAGTTGTGCATTGTGGAATGTGGAATGTGCCACAGAGTGATGATGCTGATGATGCCATGTCCACTCATTCTTTGTTTTGCTTTGTAAATGACAGGGAGTAAGTTGTGGATTGTGGAATGTGTCACAGACTAGTAATGCTGATGATGCCATGTACATTCATTCTCCATTCTGCTCTGGAAATGATAGAGAGTGGGTTGTGCATTGTAGAATATGCCATAGAGTGGTGATGCTGATGATGCCATCCTTGTTTTTATCCTTTTCTACTGTAAATAATAGTGGGTGAGTCTGCATTATAACATTATGCTAATGATGGTCATGGTACTAATTGTCTGATATCCAATGTTCTTCTACTTCCATATGACAGGTGGTGAGTTGCATATCATATCTCTCATAGTACTAATTAAATGTATTTATGTTACATTTTCTATTCCACATTTATAGAAGGTATGTTGTTTATTATAGTCTTTTACAACAATTATTTAACTTAGTAATAGCTAGTGAGCTCATCATTGTTGTAAATTCTATCATCATCAACATTCATTTTTTCTATTTGATTGACCACAGACTGTGAGTTCCTTTTCACCATTCACCGCATAGTAACAGTAATCTGATAACATTGTAGATGGTATATTCTATCCCCTGAATATGGTAATAACTATTTACTACTGCTGAATATTTTTCATTTTTATCAGGAGGTGAATATCATATTGTTTGCCTTGTATTCACTATTTTATTTACTAATTATTGTTAAAGACTGTAAGTTCTTTGCAACCATGAATTATACAAATCCAACATTTGCATACAACATCATTTTATTCCCTGCAGGATGTAGGTTTTTTTGTGTCTATTGTGACAAATCCCCATATCTGATCTCTCATATAGTCTGTAAGTGTTTATCATCTAATAATATTGACCATATCTCATCTTCATTTATAGAAGGTCAATCTCTTTTATCATCATTCTTTTATCATTTTTCATTTATTCATTATCATCAGATTGTTCACAATAAGATTGTATGTGTATTTATTCTATTTCCTTTTTCTCTTGTAGTCACATTTCACTGTCCAGTCCAACATGGATCCAAGTCAATCTTCCATTCTTTGCCCTGATAATGAGGTAAATTCATTGTTCATTTTACTTTTTGTATCAAAGTCAAATTGAAGAATGGAAGACTTGTGGTTCATGGCGGAAGACTCACCTAGCTAGTATTGGTATTTATTTTTCTCTCTAAAAGATTCCCATTGACAAATAACAATGCTTTATAGATCTGCTAATTATTCTGGAGCATTCTTTCTATCTTTTCCATCAAAAAGATCCTCAGGCACTCTACTCTGCTGCTGAAAAGTACAAGACTTCCAACATACCTGCAAAGGTGAAATCAGCCATGAAGGATGTTTTCAATGAATATGAAAAAGCATCTGAGGATGAAAAGATTGACAAGATCTTGAATGTTGTTCTTCAGAATCAGATGAGTATGTAAAGCATTTCATAAGTTTGATATTTCATTCAATAACCAACTACAAAGGGAAATGATTTTGAGAACAAAAAAACCATAGAAATATGTCAAGGCTTGTGTGTACCAGTTACTATCATGTTTGTATGGAGACATACAGAAAAATGCTGTACAATAGATCACAATGTGATGATGCCTAGAGGATGTGTAAGGTAGTTCAAATTCTGAGATTTACTTGCACAGCCTACAGGAGAAAAATAAACAGCAACCAAAAAAGCAATGATTGCCCCAAATTTTGAAAACTTGCATGGTGAGAGCATAAAACATGTCAGAGGTATTCAAGCCATCTCAGTGCCCAACTGATAGATCACCACTACTGTGGAGTCTAGATAAATTGGTGGTTCACCCGATCACCAGCAGGCCAGTACTGTACAATATGATTGAGCATATACTCAAGGGAATCCTCAAGTCAATTGTGCGCTCCACCCAACAAGTTCAAGTTAATCCTACCTATACCTGGTCACTGTCAATCTGTACTATGTGGTATGGGTGACAGTGGCATGCACACCTCTGAGAAAGGAAAGAAGGGCAATGAGGAATAGGCCAACGAGGGCACATTTGAGTCCGTCATCCTTCATATTGTATATGTAGCACCTCAAGGAAAGGGAGCTTGACAACTTGATTCCGCCCACTCTGTCCTCACCTCACGCCACAGATCTGAGGTGCCCGCCCGCCAGGACAACCGTCGACGAAGCGAGACAAATCAACCGGTGGCGGGACAAGCCCAGCACCGACGACTGCACCCACAACTACCCTCCCCCCCACATTCCTGTTATTCCGTTGTCAGAGAATAGAAGAACAGAACAGACCAACCGATCCTCTCACCCTCGGATGGTAACGGACACCACTTTGCGCGTACGAACTCGAACCGTCAACGACAAAACCGCCGTCGTCACGGTGTCCTCCGACAGTACACGCACATATGCGCGAGATCGCGCAGTTACTAGAGGCATGTCGATTCTAGCGTCCAGGGACCATGTCATTCATTGACGGCTCGGATGACGGCGACGAAGGCGTATCAGAGCGGAGCGGGGGAAAATCGGGTGGAGGAGGATACCAACAACATGACACGTTTGCCTCCTTTGACGACCCCCAGGTCTACTTCCCTTTGGCACTGGGCTCGTTGTCCATGATTCCCGTCTTTCGAGGCCCTCCCTCGTTGTTGTTCATTTACTTTGGTGCCCGCCGGGGCCCGATGACCCGTCCTCTGCGTCCGGACTCCGCGAGACGAGACGAGACGAAACCTCAAAGGCGTGAGGGATAGTTGGGAGCAGATAGTGCATCTGCGATCCCGGAAAACTTGGCACCTGATGTGGCGAGTCTCAGATGATGATCTCGACAGGGTATCCACACCAACCCTCACCTCCCCCCCGCGGACGCAGGCACATTTACTCTTCGAAGCACCGCTCGAGCTCTGTTCCGATGACCCAATTCGGCGGCCATTCCCCGCTGTCGACGTACTGCTGCGAGTAGTCGTTGCGGATGGTCTCTTCTTTGGGAACGTAGTGCGAGCCTTGCGCGTTTGGCGAATAGGAGATCTGGTCTCTGAGTGGGCTTTGGGCGTAGTGGGGCGAGGATGGGGGAGGGCGGGGGGGATGGGGACGGGACGGGATGAGCGGGAATTTGAGGAGGTCGTGGGGCGGAGAGGTCGGAAGGATTGCGCGGATGTGGTGGCGGTGGTTGCGCTGTGCGTCGCGCACACGAGACTCTCTGCAGAGGTCATGGTCACATCGAGGAGACTTAGTGAGCCAACGAATTTGCTCGTCACAAACCTTACATTCCGGTTATAACTGATCCTGATCTATACGAGGTCATACAAATGATAGGTACAGAGAATGTTCCTGGAAGATCCAAGGTATTTCACAAGTCATCAACTGCAACCACTGCAGGGCCTCTGGCTGTGCAAGACAAAGTGTCAATAATGAGAGCAAAATATGGCAACCATAATATCTCCTACCCTCCCAGACGAATCAGCATCTCTCAATCCCTGTCACAACGCTTCCATAATTTACACCCGTGTGGACAGATCACGCAGTTCGTGTGCCTTCCCGACCTTTGTAGTTAGTTTTGAAGGCCTCTGCGACCCAGAGATCACGAACCTCGTACATCTGATCTTCGATAGAACCGCTCCTTCCCACCTGATTCTGACCCGCCTCGTTTGGATCAACCGTTATGTCCATGACTGAATCCGCTCGGGGATCTGTTTGCACAGCATGGGCGGATTGAGTGTCCCATCGCCTTGGTGTCGCACTTGAAGCCAGGTCATTATGGACGATCTCCGTTAGATTTAGATTTTGCGGATTCCTAAGAACGAGTCTGAAGTTTAACGACGCCAGCAGACAGTTTGAATAGCTGAGCATGTCTTAGCATTGACAAAACTGGTTGAAATGGTGGTTACCCACAGTTTCGACAGCGTATAAAATCTAGTGAGAAATCGGTCAGGACACCGGCAGTGCTTACTACTGGAGGACATACATGGCGACATGATAAAATGTCTCCCAGTACACTATTCCAATGATTAGTTCTAGCGTCGCGGCTATAGTCGTTACAAGACCAGTCTCAATGGTAAACCTCGTTAACTTGATCAACATCAATTTGCTGTTTCCGAAATTAGACTGGGAAGGACGGAACTGTGTAACACTTGTATGAGTGTAAGCTCGAAAACTAGGAGTCGATACAGGCATACCCTCAACATCATGCAGACAGTGATTGTAAGATCACACACAGCGCTACTCCCAAGCCAGATCTGACCCATTGTCTGAGTTCTAATTGGACGAGAAATAATACTACTGTATTACAGGTGTACTCACCACTGCCAGGATACCAGCATAACGGAAAAATGGTCCATCGAGGATAGTACTGGGCACAGGAAGTAAGTTCCTACATAGAAGAGTAGAAGTTGCAGTGAGATCATGACTGACTACCCCAAAGAAAAATAGCAGACAAGGCTCGCAAACTGAACTAGGGAGAGCTAAACAAATAATTAATTAGTATTTTCCAATTGAAATATGTATATCACCATAATGATGGCAAGAGGAATCACGCGGCACTTTTGAAGGGACCATATCCTCCAGCAATAAAAAAATTGAGTGAGTGTAGTCACTTCGCTCGATGAGCCACTCAAATGTCTTAGACGATGATATGCTTACCGAGTCCAGCCATGGGCGCCAAGACAACAAAATTGGAAAGTGTGAAGGAAATCGGTTCAAGTTCCCAAGAATTTCTCGCCAATTCCCAGAAACCCGAGAAGATGAACATAGTCATCAACGCTTCCAGTAGAATGACAACCGTCACTGGGAGAATGGCTGCTCAGTCACAGCATTACAAGTGAAGACATTCATCACCTAACACCTTTGTAGGTCTCCGGTCATTTGGGAAACTAGTAAAATAAATATCTGCCAGTGAGGAATGCTAATTGAATGATCTATCAGCATTAATGATGTGGTGGATACATACAAGACTGGACGACCAAAGATCCCATGAGCCCAAAGGACAGAGTGTATCCAACAACCTACGTGTCGCACACTGGGTTAGAATGACTAAACAAGAAACATGAATAGTACATACATAAGGTGCATTGCTGACGAAACCACGTGTTCGATGCAGCAAAGCAATAACTCAATGTGTTGACTCACGTAGCTTGAACGACGCTTGCAGGCAAGAATACATCACTGAGCATAATCACTGAGCAGCGCCGACCAGGGTGCCGTACCAGGAATAATAATTTTGCACACCTAGGATCACTCATTTTAAGTTGTGGTTTGTGTTCGAGTCTTCGTAGTAATCACCTTTTGTACGGTGAAGGGCAAGTAGCGGGGGGGGGATGTAATGGCCATGAATATCGATTCAGATTTTAAAGTGGCTGCCAAGATACGTAAGATGTGCTTCCACACCCTTTTGATAGTCTCGAAGTGGAGTGTGGCGGTCCTATGATTAGAATGCCGGTGTGAATAGGCCATTTTAAACGAATCCTTGGCTGGGATTGGGTCTACATCTGACCGAGTTTCTTGAAGCGACGGAGACTCTCCTGGATCACCCGAGGGCCCAGGCCGCAGCCATAACGGACGGATCGAGACTGGCGCTGTTACAGCCCGTTGCACAATGCAGAACAATGGAGCGGTCCGAATTTTTTGACGGTGACAGTGGACTTTGAATGCATGTCTCCGACTGAAATGGCTATCCATTTGAGCTGCACTGCCCACAGATCGGCGGCCGCCTGACACAGCTTTGCCGCATCGGGGTCATCAATGCATCATCGATCAGCTACGATGCCATGACACCATCTTCCGGGACTCAGAGCACCGCCAGTTTGTATGGTTTCTGTGACAGTCGCCACAACCTCATTGCAAACTAAATCACATTCCGCCGTCCGGTCGGCGGTTACAACGGATCCAGATACGATATTCGCTACAGAAAGTGCTCCTTGAAGATCAGATCCAAGGTATTGATGTGGTATCCACAAGTAATCAGCCGCAATCACTGTAGGCTGGCTTTACAAGGCGAAAGGTAAAGGAAAAAATAACCGTAGCATCTGGTATCATCCCAGACGAACCACCATCTCTCAATCCTGTCACAAGGTTTCCATACTTTACAGATCACGCAGTTCGTGTACCTTTCCAACCTTTTTAGTCAGTTTTCAAGGCTGAGATGACGAACCTCGTACATCTGATGTTCGACAGGACTGCTCCTTCGCATCTAATTCTACGTACAACCGAGTAAAGAAGCTGTCTTTGTCTATGTACCACGTACCTTGTTCGGATCAGCGGTTATGTCCATGACTGATTCCGCTCGGGGATACGTTCGCAGGACATGGGCGGATTGAGTGTCTCGCCTTCATGTCGTACTTGACGCCAGGTCATTCTGGACGATCTCCGTCAGGTTTAGATTTTGCGGACTCCAAGATGTTACTCGCAGCCTCAACAACATGCAGACAGTGATCGTCAAGGCTGTCCAAAAGATGTCGAATGATGATTTTCTCTTCTAGAGCAACCGCGATGTCGTAGTTTTGTTAGATGACCATGGGCGAGATTCCAATGAAATTTGAGTCAGGCTTTTCGACTTCCACAACTTGAGACAAGTATGTGGCGACGAATCGGCCTGACTTGTCACGTTACAGTACAATACGATCCGGTTGCGATTCTTGTCGAGTCCACTTGGTTGGAAGTCGGTCACCTGTCGCATTCCACACCGTCACTCGACCATCTTCTGTCCCGTGAGACTGCAAGGTCGCAAACAAGACTTCCAGCATCCATTGACTTGCCCACTTCCTTGCCATCTGCCTCTCCATCGTCGAATCTTCTCTTCTCAACATCAATCTCGATCGGGTCCGTGACAGAGATAGTCTTTTCACTCAATCCCCGAGGGTGCCTCATTTTCGGTTCTCTTGGCTCGCCAATGCACCCATCTGCTGTCCGCCATCAAAGAGAGCTGGACTGCCCACTACACTCGGTCCTTTTTCACTTTTCAGTTCCCGAATGCACTAATGATCTTGTATGTACTACAGAGTACTCGCTGTCCCTCTTTGTCAGGCAAACCCTGGAAGACATACTTGATAGGCTGGGTGTGAACGTGCCAGTGCAAAGAGAATTCATCGTCGGTGCACTATCATATCCGACTCGAGTCTACACGTGTTCACTCACCCATTGGCTCCATGACCCATTGGCGCTTACTTTCATCTACTTCTCACCTTTATTGATCGCTATCGTACTTACTACTTTTCCAAGAAGCAAGTCACTGTCAAATTCCATTCATTGACATTGCCGACAATCTTTTACGACAATCTTTACTCACTTCCTATCATTAATACACGCTTCGGTGCCACCATTTCACTGCGCTTATCCACTTACTTATCCCATCGACAACCAACTTGAACGGACACCCAGACATATCAGTGTACGCACGACAAATCAACTTTTTATTACAACATGGACACTTTCAAGAAGAATGCTCTTGAAATGTCGTGGACAGTGTATGCCATCCTGTTGAAACAATCATATTCATTTAGTTACATGATTGTTTAGTCATTGGTCTAGAACTTACTTCTAGACTATTCTTTCATTTTCTATGATGACTCATTAGTATTACTCATACTTATCTTGCTTACTGATCAGCTTACTGATCATGACTCATATATCTTACAAAGCATGACTCAGAATGACTCATTGCTGACAGATCATGTAAAGAGTC